>JAJEKB010021016.1:787155-807691 GCA_022393335.1 Macrotrachela quadricornifera
AAACTAAATATTGATATGAATAAATGTCCGTTTCCATGGCAATTGTACATTAGTCTTGGTGGAAGTGGAGATCAAATTAGACTTCTTAATAGTGTAACTACACATTTTTAGATATAAACTTCTTTTTATATCATTAATGTATTTTATTTTATTGATTAGTATTTTAAAATTATAAAATATCATATAATAATTAAAATTTAGTTCAATTATAATTCATAATTCAAAATAATATTGAATTTTAATCCTTTTTAAAATCAAATTTTACAGCAGTGTCAGACTTGAAAGTTGAATTTAAGTATTGAATAGTCGACATTCAAGTGTTCATTTATTTGTGTTTTGTGCGTGTTTCGCTCTCGTCCTCAATCCTCTTTTCTTAAGAAATAAATCTAACGAATTTAACATGCTCCGTTAAATGAATAAAAGAAAAATATAAATTTTTCTTCTAACAATCTCGGATGGAAAAGAGAAAAATTGGTAGGCAACATATGACAAGAATGATAAAACGTTGTGATGAAAATATTTTGTAGCTTATTAGTTTTTCGTTATAGATAACAACACTTCTTGAGAACAAATTTTAAAGATCAGGCTTAGACAGCTGAAATTATTACAAACATTAGTATCAATCTGATTCGAGCAACATTCACGATGACCAATACACCAACTAACGTTCGTAATTACTTAGGACATACCAAAAGTTGTGAGGGAGGTGCTTTTTCTCCTTAAGCTGGAGTATAAAAAAGTTTCTTTTTTTATCAATAGATAGAGCGTGTTTCACTCTATCTTTCTATACTATTTGATAATTCTTCGTCTCCTACCAAGTTAGTGAGATTTCGAGAAAACTATTTTGCGTACAATTCTCTGGTAGCAGAAGCTTATATTTTCGCCTATACATCGTTCTTTTTCGTTTTTTCTTTCTTTTCTTACAACTTGCTTCTACATATACATAAGAAGAAATGCGTCTAACTTATTATCGGCACTATTACGGATCGTCGTATATTTTCTTTTTTCCTTTTCTTCTCCTCTCCTCTTTCACTTTCGATGACTACTGAAAATCTTCGCTTTTACATAAAAGTTCGTACTGCACTTAGCATTCCAGTAAGAGTTATCCATCATGAATTGAATTCTGTTTATGGTAATGAAGTTCCTGGTCCAAGTACAGTCGAACAATGGTCGAAATTGTTTCGTCTTCTCATCGATGATGATCCTTACATTACAATCGAAGATATCCAATAACAAACTGATTTGAATCATCAGACTGTTCAACGAATAATCATTGATCATTAAAGTTTCATAGGATAACCTCACGTTACATACCTAAGGATCTCACCGATTTTCAACGAGCTAAACGAATTCAAATATGCCAGCATAATTTAGCGGAATTTCACTAGGGAACGTAGCGTTTATGCGATATAATTACTGGTGATGAGTTCTGGTTCCGTTACAAACAGATCGGTCGAAAGATATCAAACAAGACTTGGGTAGTTATAGGAGATCCTCCATCTACTGTTCTTCGAGAGAGTCAATTTGCACCAAAAACCTTGCTTTCGATCTTTTTTAAATCGACAAGGCCTATGTTAATCCATTGCATCGAACGCGGACAAATTGTTGACCATCATTATTACATCAACCAGTGTTTACGACCTCTGATCGATTTCATGAACTCCTTGACTTCACACAATTACAAACAGACCTTCTAGAAATGGATCGAAAGGATGCAGTTGTGTGCAGATAATCATGGTAATTACTTTGAACATTTAATGAAGTAATCACCAAATTCATTTTTATTTATGTTTTCTTTTCTTTTCCACTGGTATCAATACACAGTAAAACATGTGCAAGCAGGTTATAGGAAATGATAAGGAGAAAAGAAAGAAAAAACGAAAAAGAACGATGTATAGACGAAAATATAAGCTTCTGCTACCAGAGAGTTGTATGTAAAAAAAACTTTTTCTAGAAATCTGACTAACTTGGTAGAAGACGAAGAATTATCAAATAGCATAGAAAGATAGAGTGAAACACATTCTATCTATTGATAAAAAAAGAAACTTTTTTATACTCCTGCTTAAGGAAAAAAGTATCTCCATCATTACTTTTGATATGTCCTCAGTAGTTTTGTTTAAATTAATTAATAATTTCCAGTAATGTATTGACTTTTCATTCCAAACTTATATCAATTTTTAAAAGAGAATCAGACTGTTCAAGTTTAACATTAAGAATGAAAATTTTATTTTTCGTTTATCTATATAAAATTAATATTGTATATCTATATATATCGACAATACTTATTTTAGTTAAACTTTATTTTTTCATTGTGAAAATAAAGAAGTATTAGATTTTATTTTGATGTACAGGCATTTTTAACTACTTTTTGTGTTTTGAAATCTAGCGAAATATTCATTTGTTAGTATAATATATAGAAAATTATTTTTCTTTCAAATTTCAATTAATGCTATCATTATTGGATTGTAATAATTATATAAATAACTATATTACTTGTTTATTATGAATATATATTTTTTCTTCTAATTGGTTACTTTTTCATTTTTCTTATACAGATTTATACATCTTCGCATTTCAAAAATGTACATATGAATATCTACAGAGATACAGAATTTTCTCTCTTTCTTTGCACCAATATTATCTGATTCGGAAGCGTTATATGCATAAAAGACGGAATGGACACAAATAAACTAGTTTTTAGACGATCATACAATTTGGTTATGATAGCAACGATATTATTTCGGATAAAGTTACAAAAAGATTCTTTTTCTTGTTTTTTCTCTCTCGTCGATGTGTTGTTTATACTTCCTTGTCATCATATTTAAGAATAAGTTATGACGTCATTAATAGTCTTCGCTAAGATAGAAAAGAGATAACACATACTTTTTCTCTTATAAATACTTAGAAAAGGAAGTATAGAATATTGTCTTTCTGAAAAAACATAAATATGTCGTTTCTTTCACGCATAGTAAGTATTTAGTCATTTGATAAGAGTGTAAATTGAAAATATGATTGTATAAATTAGTTGATTTTGTTTATTATAATATGGATAAATTATAACAATACTTCTACAAGTACTATTCAATTGAAAAGAAGTCAACCAATACATGAAGAAGATCTTACTGAAGTTGTTAAACCACAACATCGCATGAAATGCGATGAAAATCGACCTTTAAGTCAAGGTGAACTGGAAGAATGTATTAGAAATGCAGATGTCATTCAACTTAATATTGGTGGTGAAATAATGATGACCACTCGTAAAACACTTACTCGTTCTCCAAAATCAATTCTTTCAATAATGTTTAATGGTGATTGGGAACAGAGGTTACCGATGGATAAAAAAGGAAATATATTTTTAGATTTTAATCCAATTCTTTTTCGTCATTTACTTGACCAATTACAAATATTAGATAAAAATAATATAATTAACATTTATCCTCCTTCACAACCTTCACTTATTGAACCATTTAAAAAGATGCTTAAAAAATTAAATTTTAATCAATTTTCATCATTAGAAAATAATATTGTTACTTTTAATGTTGGTGGTCAAATTATTACAAATCAACGTAAAACATTTGATCAAATATCTAATTCTACTTTAAGTAACATTGTTACATCGTCGAACGTTACCAAATTTGATAATAAAAGTAATATTTTTCTTGACTACGATCCAAAATTATTTCAACATTTGATTAAACAATTAAGAAAAAAGTCATCTAAGAACGCTGATTGTTCAAAAGAATTGTCGAATCAAGAATACATTTTTTTCAAAAAAGTATTTCCTGAGTTGAATATTTGTAGTAAGTAAAATACATTTCATATTAGTAGAATTCGGTTTCTTCTCATTCTTTTTACATAACTAAGCAAATTTTGCAATATAATTTCCTAACTATGTAAACAATTAATATTATTTCTTAGATAAATGATGTATAAATTAGAGTCCATTTTTATCTAATTTATGTAGAATGAATCAATAAACTTGTAATATGATTAATTATATAAATTAGTTGAATTTCTTATCTATTCGAAATTATTGAAAAGTCATACGAATAATACGCTTTAGTAAAAACTTAGAAGTAAAAGCTTCAGCTGTAAACAAAATCAAAAATTTAGTAAAAGGAAATAGATAAAAGAGTAAAATTAAATATGTTAATATAAAATGTTTTTTGAATTCGAGAATAATGAAAACTTATTATTTTCTTTGATTCTTTGGTGTTTTCAATTTTTTTTTGAATCCGAGATAAAAAAAAGAAACAAATGTTTTGACCAAAGCGCGAATATGGTGAGTCTAAAAAAGACAGATCCATTTTTTAGCGCTCTCAACTTCACCGATATCAACACAATTGACTTTGACAACACCACAAACATCTTTCACGATCATATTGATTCAATATGCAACTACTTCTGAGCACTAAAAGAACTCAGCACGCGAAAAACGCCGTCCATATTCTCAATCAACCTGTGGATACTCCTTCTTAAAAATAATGTAGGCTTTCGTGAGTCTAGCGTGAATTATATCTAGTTCTTTTTCCTGCAGTGTCTTTTCATGGGTCTATGAATATCTCATACATCTTTCTCTTGTATGGTGCGTCTCAGTGAACCTTCATAGATCTATCGATATTTCATATACGTTATTTTTTTTCTATGGAATGATAGAAAACTCCATGGAGTTTCAGAATATATGATTAGCTTTTAAACAATGTTACCTTATAGTAACAATATATTTGAAGTATTGAGTAAAATAATTTTTTTTCAAGAGTATCTATAAAAATATTTATGTACTTTATAGAATTAAATCACAAAAAGAAAAACACTCTGGTAAGTTCCTATGCAGAGGCTCGCTGAGAAGTCTCCAAGAATTTCGCTTAATTTAGTGGACTCATCAGGGACTTCACGAAAGAATCTCGACTAGGGAAATAATTGTCAAGCAATATTTTTGGAAGTCTACCAGAAAAGTCTCATATGACTGATAAGCAAAGAATTCAAATATTATCATTTCGCATATTCTTTACTACTACTGGAAACAGACAAATAAATATTGTTGATAATGAGAATGGAAATAAGAGAGAAAACATTTTTGAGTGAACTCACCAAACAGCTTAATAGAACACTGTGTAAAACTATATAAAATAAAACTTAAAGAAATATACTATCTTGAGGGTGAGATATAAATATTTTTTATCTAGATCTCAATGAAACAATGGATATAAAAAGAAAAAGAAGATCATTACAGAACAAGAAATATCTATTACTAATACATCTCTATATTTTTTCTATGAACTATTTTAATATATGATACTTAACAATGTTCTATGAATGTTTTTAGAGGATTTAAGACTATTTGTATCAAGAAAAAGGTTCTTTCCAATTTACACTTTCTTTATATTTGAGAAATCATTGATATAGGCATCCATAAGATATGATATAATAGTACTTCTCTTTACAGTAACTGAGAATTTTCTCTATTTTTCTTTATCACATCAAACAGAGTGAAAAATAACATTATAGAAGTTTTTCTTTTCTCACAATTCAAAGAAAATGAGAGATTCATTGTGACGATGATCATGTTTTCTCTTTCTTTTAGTACCATTTCGTGCTAGTTTGATAGATATACCTGCAAATGCCAAATGGAACAAAACTGGTCAAACAGTAGGAGGACGAACTCCAACACTCTCTGGCCCTTACGAGTTATATGTGGATGATGAACAAACAATTTATGTTACTGATTTTGGAAATCACCGTATTGTAGCATGGAAATCAGGTGCAACAAATGGACAAATAGTGGCAGGTGGACATGGACAAGGCGATGGTACTCATCAATTGAATAGACCAACAGATGTGATCGTGGATAAAGAGAGAAATAGCCTTATTATTTGTGATCGAGGGAATAGGAGAGTAGTAAGATGGCCTCGTCAAAATAGAACAAGTGGAAAAATAATTATTCCTAGTATCTCTTGTTATGGTTTGACAATGGATGACAATGGTTTTCTTTATGTCTCTGATTTTGACGAAAATGAAGTAAGAAGATATCGAATGGGTGAATCCCAAGGAATAGTAGTAGCAGGTGGAAATGGAAAAGGAAATCGTCTTGATCAGCTCCATTCCCCCGCTTACATATTCGTCGATCGAGAACATTCAGTATTTGTGTCTGATTGGAATAATCATCGTGTAATGAAATGGATAGAAGGTGCAAAAGAAGGTATTGTTGTTGCTGGTGGGCAAGGATATGGAAATAGTCTGACACAATTGTCTTATCCTCAAGGAGTTGTAGTTGATCAATTGGGTACTGTTTATATAGCTGATGAATATAACCATCGAATTGTACGTTGGCGTAAAGGATCACAACAAGGAAATATTATTGCTGGTGGAAATGGTGAAGGAACACAAGCAAATCAACTCAATTTGCCTGTGGGGTTGTCATTTGATCGACAAGATAATCTCTATGTTGTTGATCATAGGAACAATCGAGTACAACGATTTAACATTGAAATACCATGAAATTAATGGAATGAACTGATAAACTTTATTATTTTCAGCTATTGATTATTATACTTTGATTGCCATGTAATTTCAATTGAAAAGGAATAAAAGAATGAAAATAAATTGATGTATATATATTTTCTTTAAAAAAAAAGAGTTTTATAGAATCCTTCGAGAAGGTTCTATAGATTTCCAAAAGACTCCAAATGTGTCGAAGTCTCAAAAAAAGGATAAGAAATTCGATAGAATCTTTTGAAGGTTCTGTGGAGTACCCACTAGCAGAACAATCTCTTGCAGAATCTTTTTTTCGGTTCTGTAGAGCAAAAAACGGTTCCGTGAGGAAATACGAAATCTAGAAGATTCTGTACAAAACCATTAGACCTCAATATGGAACCATTAGAGTTTCTCATGAAACGTTAATGGTTTTGTACAGAACTCTCAAGATTTCGTACTTTTTCACAGAACGTTTTTTTGCTCTACAGAACCGGAAAAAAGATTCTGCAAGAGATGATTCTTCTAGTGGGTACTCCCCAGAACCTTCAAAAGGTTTTGTCAAATTTTTATCCTTTTTTCGAGACTTTGGACACATTTGAGGACTTTTAGAAATCTACAGAATCTTTTCGGAGGGTTCTGGAAACCTTCTTTGCTTTTAGAGGATACTCACGTTCACGCGCGCGACCAGAGAGGTCCTGTTTGTTAGAGGCAAAAAAGCCAACAGCGGCAAGACAATGTACGCATATAAAAGGTCTTTCTATTGTCTTTGTCCAATAAGAGCAGTATCTCGGGGTTGAATTAATGTAGGAAACATACATTAATTCAACGCTAAAAGAATAATGAAGTTAATAGAACGAAAAACATTCACCTCCTCAAAAAAAGATTTAGTTTTAGATCGAAACAAATATATTACTCTTTGTTCCAATGTAACAGTCATTGAATTAATTATCAACAATAAATTAAATATAAAAGAGAAATTTTATCTTCTATCTATAACTAATTGAGAATTATTTTTAAAAGAGTTACTTATTTAAATGATATTTTAATGATAAGTATCATCTTGTTATATAGTATAGTAAAACAACGACCATTCATTATCAAAGCGATTAACTTCGTCGATCATATATGTTATTGTTTTCCATTCATATATGCACACATATGTGAAACAATGGCTAAAAGAAAAGATTTCGTCAAGCTATTCAGTCATATATGAGCAACATTTGTATGCATATGATTAATTGTTTTTAAATAGATATGTACTCTTTTATATTAAAATTATTTGATATAATGAGGCGTGTAGCTACTGCCCATTTAAAAACAAAAGACATGTGGGTATTTTTTGAATAACTTTTGATATGAACAAGATAGAGACCTGTAGTTTTCATCATTGCAAGAAGAGGATGACTAAACACACCAACCCATGTACAATTGTTAAGGTGTATCTCAAACATAGGTAGTGATTCATTGTCATCTTGAAAGAGTAGACCATTGCTCTTGGAAGGTAGAATAAATCTTAAAATTTGAGGAGTCTGCTCGAATCATCAACTCAAGAAGTACAAAACTATATATAACGTTTGGTCCAAACTTTACTAGTTTGCGAGTTCTAGGTATTCCACAATTATAGTCCATTTTGACAGCGTTTTTTGTAAAAAAATCTCAGTTTTTTCGTTTTCTTGGAAAAATCAGACCTGTTTTTAAGGCATTTTTTTGTTCAACTATTAAAAAGGGTTTCAAAAATTCAAATAAAAAATCATTCGTTTATACGATTCGATGCATTTTCATCTGCTCTTTCGAACGGTGAAAACCGCAGCTCTCTATCGCATACCTATCAAAACTTAACAAAAAATAGCTACATGCTTTTTATTTTAAATAGAGAGTAGCGCAGGTTCAATGCTTTCCGTTTTTGAAATAATGGCTGTATCTTAAGTATTCAATTCCATAGGGTCTAGTTCCAGTTCATTTATTTGATCATCCACATCAATAATTTGTTGTTGAACATTGGTAGTTTGTGTTAAAGTATTTCATCGAAAATAACGTATTTTTTTTATAAGTGGTGTGGGTTTTTCAAATGTCATCATATGTAATGCTACTGTTTCTAATTTAAACGTTTCAACATTCTTTTTCATATCATAACACTTCACATCAATTTCTGCCCGTGACATGTTATACATTTGTTGACAGCGGCTCTTCCAATTTTTTAGGAGCAATGACTTCGCACATACTGAACAATGTCTTGTATAACTACACTGTAAACTAGAAAATAAATTATACAGTATAACAGAGAATATTCTAGAAAAGTCCATACGAATTCATTAACGAATTTCTACTTTCTCGAGAATTCGATATTCAAGATAATTGAAATAACATATTCGATTTTCTAGTTTGTAAATCGAAAGTGAATTCATATGAATTTTTCCAGGAAATTGCATTTGATTTAGTAATTCGAGCATTTCCTGGAAAGTTGAATATCTACTAAAACTTTCTGTCTCTCACAGAAAATGCCTCCAATCAAGTTAACAATTAAATGATTTAAGTTGAAATAATTTCATAAACATACGCTTCATATAAATGCATCATATTGCATAGGTCAATAGTTGTAATTTAAATATAAATAATACTATAACACTCAGCTTATAAAAATGTATCACATAACAAAAATTAATCATTTTAATTTAAATGGAAACAATATGATAGCATTTAATTTATATAAATGCATCAAATGAAACAAATAAATAATTTTAATTTGAATAATGGAAGTGGCTATATCCACATATGTGTACAGGGTGTCTGAAAAGTCACTTACTAAAAAAAATTTGAATATCTTCCTTACGGCTCGAACAAACGAGCTGACCTTTTTATCAACGATAGAGGCATGTTCAAAGTTTATATCGATAAAGACATGTCCAGAGAGACTCTTTGTTAAGTATCATTATTGGTTTGAACAAAAAAATGTTTACTTTTTCACCGATCCGAACAGAGCGAGCGAAAAGTCATCTTACCAAGAAAAAATTGAATATTTCTGCTACAGCTCAACCAAACAAACTGATATTTTTACCCATAATAGCGGTACGTTCATACTTGAAATCCGTACGGACAAAGTTAGAGAAAACTTTTGTTAAGTACCACGAATGACCTCAACAAAAAATGTTTACTTTTTCATGGATAAGAGAAAAGACCAGTGTACTTAACAAAGAATTTCTCGAGACATGTCTTTATGAGCCTGAAGCTTGAACATGCCTCTATTATTGAAAGAAGAATCCGTTCGTTTGCTCGAGCCGTAATGGAGATAACCAGTTTTTTCTCCGTTACGTAATTTTTGGGCAACCTTGAAAAATCATTTTGTCGAAAAAAGAATTGAATATCTTCTTCACGGTTCAAGCAAACGAGCTGATTTTTTTACCAATGACAAAGGCATATTTAAGCTTCATATTCATAAAGACATGCCTAGAGAGATCTTTTGTTAAGTATATTGTTTTTTCTTCCTATCTGTGAAAAAGTAAAAACTTTTTTGTTCAAACCAATAATGATAGTTAACAAAGAGTATCTCTGGACATGTCTTTATGAATAGAAACTTTGAACATGCCTCTATCAATGATAAAAAAATCAGCTCGTTTGCTCGAGCCGTAAGGAAGATATTCAAATTTGTTTTTGGTAAGTAACTTTTCAGACACCCTGTACATAGTCAAGTGGCTATATCCACACAAGTGTATATAGCCACTTCCTATTTTGTTATTAATATTGATATGGATATGCAAATTTTGAGACATTGTATTGATTAAATTTGTTGTTATTACCGATCTTTTGAAAATCTACTTTATATTCCTTGGAAATTACTATTCTTTCATTTTGGATTTATTATTAATTAAACATCTCTGATGAAGTAATTGTATATCACAATAAGTAATTCACATACAACTACTTAATATACTTACTCTCGGTTGATCAGTTAATTTATCTAAATTATTTTTAATTTCGTCTATTTTTTTTATTTAATTCTTGACAATAATCTATCAAATGATATTGACAAAATATTTGTAAATAACATTTACATCTATAGTGTTACTTTTGTCTTTATCATATCTTATATATCGAATCTTATCATTTGCTGTGTCGAATATTTTGATGATGATGACTTTAAATTCTTTTAAGTTTATATTTAACATTCTATTAGATATAATAGAAAGATTAATTTATTTAATAAATCATTTTTTTTTGCTTTTTACTACACATTAATTTCAATATAAAAAAACTATCGAAAAATTATTTATAAATTTAAATTAATAAATTTTGTTTTAATTATTTTTTAAATAAATTATTGTTAAAATATTTCTCAATCAATATTTCATCATTTGTTATTAATAAATGAATTGAAGATATTATCATTATATTTAGACTAGATTAAAATTTTTCTTTTTCATATTATAAAGAAGTTTTTCTTAAAAAGAATTTATTTTATAATTTGTTTTTTACAAAATCAATAATGCAGTAAATATAAAACATGGGTGATAGTTGATCAATTGTAGTTGTCATCATTGGCTTTTTTTTTCATCATTTCCATCTCGTTTAATACTTCTATTACGTTGTCAAGTTTTTCATTGGAATATTCTTTATTCTCTTTTTTTGAAATTTGTTTTAGTCAAATTTAAGGATATAAAAAAAAGATTCTAAGAAGTTTTATTGAACTCATTTTCTTAAATTATGAATTAAAAAGATCAATTAAACTTTATATAGGTTAATACTCATTTAAAAAATATTGATAAACAATAAATTCTTCATGTTTGGCACTTTATTTGGTTAAATTTTTCTATTCGAATATAAATTTTTGAAACTTGTGTGTTATCGCCCCACCAAATTTTAAAGTTTTTTTTAAAACTTTATTTTCAAATAAAATAAGATCACAACGTATAAAACAGAACGATACTAATACTAGTTTTCTAGTGGCCAAAATTCTACTATATCATTCAAAATCGTGGCAAATGGGTCACGTCCATTCAATTTTGAACGCCACATATACTCACATAGATACGAATCAACAAAAGCTCCATTAGTCCCATGCCTTTTCCTGTTTTCACCCTTCGGGCCTCGCCAAGCTCTTTTGATGTTCTGCGTATGGGCTCCACTTTCCAGATCTACGAAATGGTACTTGTGATCGACCGTAAGGTGAGCAAAACCAGCAGCAGCTAAGTCGTTGTAAGCTCGCTATGAGTCTGTCATGATTGTTGTTCCAGATCCGACTCGGCTGATGATGATTGGAAGAAGTGTGATTACACGTCTATCTGGAACGATTTCCATAAAACACTCCCAAGTTTCTCGGCAGATTCCATCTATAACCCATTGCTATGACAATATACGTCCAGTATGATTCTTTCTTTGGTTGAGCAGGCTTTCGTCGTTCTCTACAGTAGTGCTGGGTCCTCCAATTGTCATTTGTATCTGTTGGAGCTTCTAAGCACACTCTTTCCCCAAGTAGTTGTCCCAGTCTATGACAGATTTCAAGTTCATCTTTTTAAAATTCGATCAACGTTGCCTTTCGAGACCAAGAATAAATGAAGAAAATGACTTTTCGAAATGGAAGCTTCGAACCAACTAACCAATTGTTTGTACGCAAACCTTTATCTTGACGACGTCCACGCAAACCATACCTCCATCGGTCTTTAGCATCCAAGAACAATTTCATTTCATGACCATTCTTGCAAAGTCTTCGAGCTTGTATTATTTTACGTTCTTGTAGGTATTTGACACTTGAAAATTCATCAGGGATTTGTTTGGACAAACGTAAAAAATTCATGATGATATGAAGGTGGATAACTCACTATCGTCGACTGGATAATAATACAAGATGAATGTAGTCATATAACACACCATTTATTTGGAAGATAGTGAAAGCTATATATAGGAGGAAGACTAGCTATGTGGACGAAAATGTCCATTAGATGAACAAAGCAACAAGTGAGAAAAAATCCTATCAATCATCATAGATACAATGGAAGAACATATAGTGAAGACAAGGGAAAGACCACACATATATGATGGATGAACATAGAAGGAAAGGAAAAATCACACATACATGATGACGCATATCAAAGGCGAGGAAAGGAAAAGACCAAGATAATAAGACAAAACGATAAAAAAAAGAAAAATCTAAAAGATATGAGAATATTATAAAATTAAAAAAATTTTGGTGGGGTGATAATAAACAAGTACCAAATTTCTCTTCCTTTTTTTTCACGAAATAAATGAATGAACACTTTCCAATAAATTTTTTTTTTATTCAACCCTCTATACTTATTCCATACTAATACTTTTATTACGTTGTCATATGTGACATTTCTTTTTTTGGAAAAAGTGACAAATTTTATCTAAAAAAAAGTGAATGGTCCTATATAGATGTCACAAAAAAAAAATCACATAATTTTTACTTGTTTATTTTTTCTTTCATATTTTGTTTGATTTGTATATCGATATTTACTTTTTTTATTTATTAATAATATTATTATTATCTAAATGTCATTTAATTAATTGTTGTTTTAAAGCAAATATGTTGAGAAATATTTGGATTTCTTTTAATCAGATTATTTCGAACTTGTTACATATTTAAATGGATTAATATCAATAAAAAAAAATAATTATTTGATAATCTCTTTTATATCTAATTTTTATTCTAAATTAGAAAACAAAATTTAATAATAATGTTTTATTTTTTCTAGATAAAATAAATTCGAAAATTTTAAGAAATATTCTTGTTAAACAATGAAACAATATGATGGAATTTTAAAACTATTTAATAATTATTGGTATAATAATATTAACAAAATAAATTTAAAAGAAAATCTTGAACTTGTGTCACAAATAGAAAATGATTTTACGACACTTTTACGAGCACGTAGAACAAGAAGGAAATATAATAAAATGAAAGATTATCAAAATGTATGTAAATGTTTGAAAAATGTTATTAAAAAAAACAAAACTGGACTCAATCTTCGAATGACCCAAAATCCATAGTCTAATCACAATGCTTATTCATTACAAAATGCAAATATGAAAAATACAATACAGTTAAATGCATAAAACAACACTTCCAAAAAACGCATCAATTAATATGAATATCAAGAAAAATGATCTTATTTATATGAAACAAAATTCAGCGTACACACAAAGTCATATTTTATTATATTGTTAATTGTAAAGAATTTCAACGTGCTGCTTGAAAAAAGAATTCTTTAAGCAATGTTTACAAATAATAAACAATCAATAATCTTCTATAGAATTCACGAATATTTTTTTTCTTAAATATTTTCCATTGATATCATGTATTTTTCTTAATTTTGTGTGCAAAATCTAATGTGTTTCTTAGTTACTTTTTTTTTTTATAAAGTGTTGTTTTAATTTTGAGTTTTATTTGTAATCTCATAAGAGCAGTGAGACAAATATATGATATATCAATATTTCATTTATCTACTAGTCTCAATCATTTATTAAAGATATTCTATTGGACTGAATATACAAAAAATAAAATATGTAACAACGAATTTTCTTTTTTCAATCCATAAAAAAATTTTTGATCTTTTCAGATTGTTAAAATGTCTTCTCTATTGTCCTTGGCATTAAAAAACATTTTTTTACCAAAAGATAGCGCTGGTAATTCTCTACACAATCACATGTAATTAGATCATAAAATTGTCCCAGATATATCAGAAAAAAATTGAAAAATAAAGACGCACAAAAAGCTGTAAAATGTAACATGTTGGACATAATAACCGGCTGTACTTTCCATCCCATTTTTTCATCACTCACTTCCCCCTATTTAAAGAAAAAATATACCAAAAGATGCAGCATGAAAAGCGCTACAATCTATATACGACCACTTATTTTATAACTGTACTGCTTTGTTTTTCAGATGGACAAAATTTTTAGTGATAAAATTTCGACCACGAAAAAATGATATATTTTTTTGATATAAAATAAATTTATTTTTTATTTCCCCCTTTTTCATAAATTGTAGAGTTTTTCAGGCTGCATCTTCTGGTGTCTTTTTTTTAAATGTAAAACATATTAGGTAACATGAAGATGAAATAAGAAAAAACAAATTCAGTTTGTAGCAGAAAATAATTATTTTTGTGGAGTTGCAATTTTATCCGTTTTAAAAACAGAAAGTGCAACTATAAAACAAACGGTCTTATGTAGAATGTAAAGCTTTTCGCACTACATCTTTTGATATATTTTGTTTCTAAATAGAGTGAAGTAATAAAAACATTAGATGCAAGCACGCCTATTCATTGTGTTCAGCCAGTTACATTTTATAACATTTTGTGAGTTTTTATTTTTCAACTTTTTTCAAATATATTTAAAACAATTTTAGGATCTAGTTATATATGGTTTTATAGAGAATTTCAAGCGCTATCTTTTGATAAAAAAGAATTTTAATGATAGGGACAATAGAGGAGAAATTTTAAAAATACTCAGAGGGCAATTATTTATGACCCACCCGTTATTATAATTAGTTCTTATATGAAATAATAAATAAATTGTTGATCTTTTTTTTTTCTACTTAAATCTCACTCTAAATATATTAAAACATTCAACAATCTTTTAATTTATGATAATGAAAAGTTTCAACATGTATAATTAGTTTTTTTTCTTTTCAGAATAATTATTCTCAATGATAACACAAAAAATTTTTACTGGTTTAACTTATCCAGCGATTAAAAGATTTTATATTTCATACAATAATTTATATAATGTTAAATCATTTGTTATTAATAAAGAAAATCTGTTTATAAAAATGAAATGTTTAAATCAAAATAAATTAATTTTATTAAATAAATCCAATAACAATTCAAACATACATCAAAATTTGTTTAATCAAAAATATAATATAATGATCAACGATATATATAATATAAATATTAACAAGAATTTTATAGATATACATCAGAATGAAATCAATGATGATACGATTCCAATTATAAATAATTATAACCGTTTGGAAGAAGCTCTATCGGCAGCTAGTGATTGTAGAAATAATCCATTTAATTTATATAAAAAAATAATTTCTGCATTTGATACACGTAAATCATTATATCCTGATTGTAATACAAAAGAAGATTTAAATAAAATTGGAAATGTATTAGATAAATTATTAGATGATGGGGTGTCAGATACAATTGTGAAAATGTGTGATAAACAAAACTCAATTCGAGCTATTCGAAATGCATTTTGCCACGACAATTATTTTTCTTTATCAAATATAGATGCAAGAAATATTTCGTGTTTTAATCAACTTAAATATTATCTATCGCCAGATCAACAACAAAAACTTAATCAACTAAAAGAAGATGACTGGGTTATATGGAATATTAAGCATCGAAATGGAAAGATGAATATTGAATTTTGTTATATTATTAAAAATAAAGATTTACAGACAATCTTCGAAGAATTTAGAATTTTATGTTATAAAATAATTAAAAAATCAAAACAAAGTCAAACAAAAAATAATAAAGAAAAAGATATCAACGAACGTATAGAAGCTGAAATGCATATCAGATATGATGTTATATTATATGAATGATTAAATAAAATACACTTATTTTATCTTTTACGAAAAACTCTTCAGGTGCTTCTTTCTCTTTTTTTTTAACTGTGCTTTTATAACACCAATTTTGTTTTCTTTATTTCTTCTTCCATTGACTATTGCAATTATTATGAGTCAAATATTTTTGTTTACTATAAGCATACTATAATAGTTAGTATTTCATTATATTATTTGTATTTTTTTCTATTTCTTCTAAGTGATAATTTCATATGAGCTATGTAAGGTGAACAATTACATTACTTGTGAATCTCTTTAAAAAGTATCTTTACTGATTTTTTTTTCACTAGTTTTTTTAACATCTGATCGTCTTTCTTTTGTTATTGCCATTCATTATACACATCTGATATTATACAGTGTTTTTCTCTCTATCATTTGTTATCTCTTCTTTTGACTATGCTTTATATAATTTGGAATAAGTATTAGTATGTAACTTGGAACAATAAAATGTATTACATCTTATTTGGATAGTTGAAAACAAAACAGAAAATTAATTATCTTTTTTTCTCTCTCATTCTGTATAAATGATTTGACTATTTTTTTTAAAATAAAACTGTTATTATTAATGTTTGTTATTAAGTATTTTCCCTTTAAGACAATGGATAAAAGTATAACAAATACTGTACAAGTTAAAAATTGCTTTGGTCTGAATCTTCTGATGATATCCATTAGTTAATTATTCAGACGAATTTGAATGTAAAAATTTGCTTATTGGAAATATTTTAATCTATGCATTCAATATAAATATTAATCTTCTTAACTAATGTATAGAATATGCCAAAAAGTTATTTTGCCTGACTATTATAAATGACCTAAATTGAATACAACCACCTCTTCATAATATGTGTAATGGGCATTAAGTTTTAAGGAGTGCATTTATTGGATTCAGTGGCATCTATAAATATTTCATAGTATTTCAATTGGAACTTCAATGAAAGCAAAAAATTATGCACAAGCAATCAGTTTGTTGGTTGATAATGAATGAAAAACGATCGTTATTATTTTATCGACTATGAATAGTTATCGGATAAATAAAAAATTGAAAATAAGTTTTTTTTTCTATTTTGTATTTCTCTTTTTTTGGTTGATCTAAACTTGCATAAGAACTAATTTCTCTCGAAATGGTATCGATTATTTCCATGAGACCAGGACCCATATAGTGAGCATCTTTTATTGTTCTCACAAGTTGAAAGATCAGATTTGGTTTGACATTCTGATTGTATTCTTCACATAAAAAAAGATATAACTCCGAGAATTACTACAGTCATGTAAGTCATCATAAAATTACGTTAGTCATAGTAAAGTCATGAAAGTCACAAAGTCAACTTCTCTCTTGGTTACATATGAATCTATTTAAACAGAATAATTGTTGTTTGCAACAGAACTTTATCAATATCACTATACACATTATCGTTCTATCCCACTTTTCTATTCCGTTCTTCGCAAAGATAAGAACAAATAAAACTAACATAATAAAAATACGTGATACTAATTTTATTTCGTTTGTATTATCAAAATTTCAACAATCCAATAAATTCATTTCAGTAAGTTCCCTGCTTAATTTTTTTATGAAATACAAATGGTGAATTAAATGTTTTTTTCTCATCTCAATGGGCAAAATTTAATTTTTGAATTATTGAAATGCAAAATTAGATATTTGGATCACCAGCTGCCTCCACCCTTTCCCGTAGAGATGCTAGATAACTTAACAACCAACCATCACAGTTGTGGGGTTAAGGAATTTTCATTACAGGAGCGTTCAGCACTAGGAATAATCAACATGCAAACATCCATCATGAAAAACCCATTGTGTGGCTCTTGGCGTAGGTGAAAGCGTGGCTGCAGGTATCACATGGGTGTTTCCTTAGTATTGGGCATCTTTCTCTCCGTGTGAGACCACCGAGTCTCTCTCTAATTCATTTTCGTCCATATCCACACCTAGATTCACATTCAAATCAACATCTGAACTTCACAAACACCTTAATCACATTTAAGGCTTCATCTGCAACGACATTCACACCTGTATCGACTCTTATTACCTCACCCTGATCCTCAAGATTTTATCAGATATCAAACCGATGCTGGACCGACAACATATACAATATACAAGCGAAAGTTCTTTACTGTAAAATATCAAATATTAAATCAAGAAATTTAATGAAACTGGAACAACAACGGTTTGTCGATCCGGCTCTGATCGTCCAGTGATAAAATCAAACAATCAACTGTTAAATGAATTGAAAAGAAAGTTTTTAAGCCAAAGAAGCTGTTTGGTTTGAAAGTTTGCATCAAAATCAAAATTGAATGTATCGAAATTTGTGAACTATTGCTAAACCGTAACATCGTCGAACATCTTCGAAGATCACAGAATAACATCATGAAACGAAGAAAATTCGATCGTTGGCTGAAAAGATATTGAAAACTTGATCCAAAGGTACCAGATTCTAAATAGCAACGATTAGTCATTACTGATTTTTCTAAACCTATTCGTCTGACACCACAGCTCAACACCAAAAATGATATTATTTGGTCTACTAGTCGACGAGACGCTGATACACATGGTGGTCATTATGGTCGTGAAAAGTTTTCTTCTGGTGCAATGCTTTGGGAGAGCATAAGTTGGAATGGTTTAATTCCAAAAAAGGCTTCTGTATTTGTCGATGAAATTTTGGATGAATACCAATGGCCGAAAGGTAAGAAAAGAACAATTAATGGTACTCGATATGAAGATCTAATTACTAATATTGCTTGTCTATCTATTCTGGGAAAATATCCAAAACATGAAGCAATTTTTTAAGATGATGCAGCAAAGGTACATCGAACTCTAGCGGTGCTTCGAAAAATTCATGGTTTATTTAATGAAAGAATGCCAGTTGATGTTCAAAGTCCAAAGTTTGATGATGTGTGGGCTATTATATATGAAAACTTCTTAATACAAAATACTCAAACATTAACGAACTGAAGAGAGAAATCAAAAAAACTTGGCGATTATTTTCGTCTCAGCGATGCCAATCCATCATTTTATCTATGGTTCGACAAACTTCTTTGTTAGTAAAAAATAGCGGGAAACTCCTGTGTCAGGATGATTATAGATCCTTATAGATTTTGAAATAAAAGTAGTTTTACATTTCAAATGTATTTTCTTTTAAAAGCCAAAAACAAAATCAAGGAGCTAAGTTTTTTTGGGACATCCTGTATAATTCAGTTAGAAACACATTCATGCTGCGTAGATGTGTCTGGATAGAGTTCGGAAACAGTTGAAAAATCAGCAGCATATTTGTGAACTCTGTTGGGCATGCAGAGACATAACTTTTCCTGTGAGTTAATGCGAAAAATCAAAGTTTCTTCATACTGTTCTTTTTTAGAATTCAAGTTACCATGAGCGCTTCTAGCTATTTCTTTTAAAGGATACAATGCCATTACAAGTAACGCTCGTCTGCAAACTCGCTTAGCTCTTTCTCGTAGAAGTCCTGTTTCTAAACTGTTACCAAATTGTTTATTTACATGGTTTTACAATTCGAAATCAGCATATTCACATTGCATTATTCTGCTGAATGCATCTATCTACACGTTCGAGTTTAGCATTCTGGGCAGAACACTGGAATGACTTTTTCCTAACACTATAATAAGATTAGTAAATTTTGTTATCTGCTACTGTTGCCAGCTAAATCCCATCATCAATGATAGATTTTGGCTTTTACCTCGAATGTCTGTGGCTAACTTTTTTTTATATAAAATATTCATAGTTAACAACCAAGTCATAATTAATCACTAACTATTCAATAAAAACTGACTTCAGATTCTGATTCCCCGCACTGAATTACCGTTCGGTCAAGTTTTATAGGAAATTTAATGATTAATAATCAGTTAGTTGGTAATTAATAATTAATTAATTAATAAAAACTAACATTAGATTTGGATTGGTCATCCTCGATTATCTTTGATCAAGTTTTATTGGAAAAGATCCATTCTTATTTCGACATCATTATCCGATGAATCAATGAAGTGTGAACATACAAGCAATCAATAAAGCAAACAAGCAAGCAAGCAAATAATTTATTTCTCCTAGACTTGTATCTACGAGAAAGAGAACACTGTCTGATTAATGTATTTATGAAAAATTATTGTTTCCTTTTCTCTAATGTTCATAGTAGTTTTTCACTTGAACTATGATTTATGTCCATAAAGCAAAAACTATGTTTCGAAGTCCGGCACGACCATGGTAGATCTTGGTTTGCATTTTTCAATGCAAAATACAAGAAATTTGACTAGTCGTGGTATTATCAGTTTCAACATTGTTATCAAGCCACCAATCAATCCAATTACTGTTGTAACAATATAAATAGCACTATTCCTCGATTGATAACTGTAAATACATTCAGATGGTTCACATTCATTATAATAATTATCATATATTATTGATGTGTTCCAATCTTCGACCATCAACTCATCAAGTAATTCTTTAATTGTTGA
>JAJEKB010021016.1:807701-854323 GCA_022393335.1 Macrotrachela quadricornifera
AAGAAGAAGATGAATAATCGAGTTGATATGCGTTGATTTCGAAGTTCGTAATCGTCAGTTGATGGTGGAGCCGAAACGAATAAGTTTAAGTTTTGTAAAAAAAGCTTTGACTTTTGGAATAGTTCCAAAGCATATATACGAAGATTTACCACTAAATAAAGTTGAATAATATTTAGACATGGTATATCCGTTAAGTCTCAAAATCGGACCAATTGTTTGATAAATCTACTCAAATCACACTAGATCATGCATTAGTCATTCCCTTACAACTTGGTTGGGCTCGACACCGCTAGTAAATTAGTCCTATAATATTTTCACTAATGACTGAGTGTGGATGAAGAGGTAATCAATACACGGATCGGATTAAGGAGGAAGTCATATATCAAATGAGAGTGAATTTGTGAGAGCACATACAGTTTCAAGTGCTTGAAAAAAATTTGGAATACGATATTATATATGTTGGATATTCTCGCCATATCAGATCTTGACCGCGCGAAGTGTACGTGTAATTTTTGTGAAATTTGTGGAAAATTAGCAAAGAAACTAACCACATGTATCGTTTCGTTGTGGAAGAAATTTGCAACACTAGTTCAAACAGGACGAAGTATTCTGCTCAGCATAATTGAAAAGAAATTAGTTCTAAACAAAGTTTTTTAGCCTTGTTTATATTCATTGGATCCTTATGACAGATAGGTTGCTTTTGATTCATGAGATTCATTAGGTTCATTTGATTCTTCATTCTTTTGATGATGAAAAAAACAAATTTAAAGCCTTTTAGATTACTTGAAGTCAGAGAGACATCGAAAATTTAAAGGAAACTAACTATGTTGCAATCATTTTGGTAAACACGGCAAAAGAGAGTTGAGAAAATTCAGATGGATATAAGAAAAGCAATAAAGAAAAATACATACTATTTATTGTATGAAGAACAGACCGATAGTACAACGTTCAATCAAGAATAAAATAGTAATCAACGGCTATGGCAGCAATATTTGTATAATCTGTATATTGTTAATTAAAAATTTCCGATTGAGAATAATATGTAATGATCTAAAACTTAAATGAAAGAAATAATTATATCATGATACGCATTCCTCTTCATGTATGAAACAAAAATTATGGAAATCAAATCATGATCAAATTCTTTCTATGTATCAATTACATATGCTAAAGACAGTTTTGGATTCGCATAAATAACTCTCACTAAATAGTAATTAAACGAAGACTATATGAAGTATATGTAGCACAGTGTACTCGTCTCTTATACAAATAAGTGTCATATAGTGTGTATGATCACTCTAGATTCAACTATTCTATCTAAAATCGAAGTTCTGTCATGTAAATCTTTTTACATACGTAAATTTAGATTCATTTAATCTTCTCTTTGTAAATGAACATAAGTAAGTTTTATATTATTGTCATCCTGTGTTGTTTGATAATTGACTCAATGGAGGAAATAAATTAAGAACTAAGTAATTCAAGTTGTAACAAGATCTTATAAAAATTTTCAAGATAGTTTAACATAGGATAAAAATGTGAAAATATGATCGATGAGTGAGAGTGAAAAGATTGATTCTGTTACATTCTCATTAATTATATATATATTCTTTATCCATATTGATAGAATATAGAGGATAACCAAGAAGTCCTGACTCGATTTGAACAATAAATTTTTGTTCAATAAAATATATGATTGAAAATTTGTTTCCAAGTTAAAAAGATGCAACAAAACATGCTCTACGAAATGGTTTTTGATTGATCTCGCTGTCTTATACAATCAGTGGGTGTCAAGTTTAGAATTATGCTTCACAAAAGTTTACAATAAACCACGAATTTTTCAGAGCATTGTACACTTATTTCAAGGTGATTATATAATTAATTTTACGTGTGTGATAACTTTTATTGTTCGTCAAAGCAGAGCATCATTGTATTTGTCATTTCTCCTAGAATTTAATGCGTTTTTTCTCCAAATATTCGATATATCTTTCATCCGACGTCCATTCACTCGATGTATTCTGTATTTTGGTGTTCTTCATACTATATTCTTCAAGCTTCTATAACGGTTATTCCTTTGTATTCATCTATTTGTTCGTCTATCTGACTTATAAACAGATCAATCTTACTTCAAATAATATATTTGATAATCTATACGATGCCTGACACGATGTAACAAGATGTCAAACGCGGTCAATTTAAAAGAACAGTTTCTTAGACTTTTTTTTTCTCTGAAAGAAATGAATTCTATATGGATGCCAGCTGACACTGCTGATGAATTACAGTCTTAGGAAGACCTATTCCCATTAAGTCACGATGCATTGAGAGGAAAAAATACACCACATATTATAAAGAAGAACAATAAAAGATAAACCAACATTTGGTACACCAAGAATTTTTAGAACAAAACAATTAATATATTAAGGATAAGTCAAAGAAAAGCGACAAACAAATACAGACATTTCGAATGTGTATAAAGATTAGTCAGAAAATTTGGTGCAAGAAAAAAGGATCCGAAGTGGGAAAATGACGTAGAGTACGCTGAAGATGCATATAAAATTCCTGTTACTTTAAGAAAAACATAAAAAGTAAAACATCCAAGTGATGTCATGTTTTTAGGTGCAACTTTTACGAAAGATTTAATATCAAACAATAGCCCTACTAATTTTACTGAATGATTAAAAGTCAGTGTCGGGGATAGTCAACGTAAAAGAATGTGCATGAGTAATGATTTAGATGTTAAAGTTTTGCGCGAAGAAGCCACTCCTTCAACTAAGGAAGTATTTGAGAATTTGGACGAAGTCAGTTTTCAATATAATCAAGATTCAAAATAAAGAACCTAAATGGCTATAAACGTTATCTTCGATATTTTTGAAGAAAGAATTGAACCAAATGATAAAAATGCAAAGTTTGCAGATGTACGTACCATGGGGAATATTTTAGTAGGTATTATGAAAGAAAATATAAGAAGAAGAATACTTAAACACCTTGCTTCATTAGTTCATTTTGCTAGTTTCGAGCGAAGGAAAATCACACTTAGATAATATCAGAAAATAATTGACAAAATACCTAAACATCTAACGAAGGTTTTATAGGACGATGGAAACCAAATGTATGAACATTCATTCAAATAGATTTTCATCGTAATATGCAAGAAAAAAAACCATCTTTTCAAGTAACATTTTTTAAATAAAGAAACCTCCTTATAATCTCTGAAAATTTACGGCTAATTGTGATCTTTTGTGAAGCATAATTCTTAGCTTGACACCCACTGATTGTATAAGATAGTGGGATCAATCAAAAGCCATTTTGTAAAGCATGTTTTGTTGCATCTTTTCAACCTGGAGACAAATTCTCAATGATATATTTTATTGAGAAAAAAATTATTGCCCAAATCGAGGCAGGACTTCTTGGCTATCCTTTCAAGAAACGCTTGAAAACCTATGAGCATCCCATTAGATAAGCCATGATGATCTATCGTTATTATATACAATAAATCATTAAGATCTGTAGGTTATCTAATAGATTAACCCGTGAGGACTTACGGGTACTCGTATACAATAAATGATGAGCACTAACAGGTATCTGTATATAGGATAAAAAATGAAGACTCATAAATATCTTATGGAAAGACTGTTAAGGACTTTCAGGTACTCCAAAGGATAAACTATCACTCACTGTCGTCCTCACCTTCACCTACTGGAGACACATCGATTGGAGACATCTTCGAAGTAGTAATATAACTGTGAGATATGGAACGATCAGCGAGAGGACTACGAAAGGATTCGGCGAGATCACATTTTTTTTGTCCTGCTCTCATCTTGACGGTGGTACAATATAGTTACGGGATTCGGATCCCAAACTTACTTTAGAAGAAAAAAACTTGTCCCGATCTCGTAGGATACCAATTGTTCTAGGCTTTCTAGAAACAGGTTCTATATACATGTATCGAATGCGATAGTATTCGTTTCTTTCTATTTGTATTATTCGTGGATATAAAACTAGCATTAAAGTTCACATTTCAATGGTCTAAGTTCTACCAATTGCAAGACATACTCGACCAGTTCATCAAATAAATGACAGAATGTTTATTTAAAGTTAAAAATACGTTTATATGATAACTATGTTGGTGTCCAATGTTGGACTACGTCCAATTTGGCATGTGCCTGGGTCAATTGTACGTGAAAAATTGAGCATCATGTGTTCAATACGGGAGTACTCTTTTTTGCCCACCTGTCCATCCGATAAAAATCGAAGTAGGAGACAAAAAAAGGAAAAAAACCGCATTTTTATGATTGAAAAGCGTACATTTTGATTGTAAAAACGCAAAATTTTCTCAATTTTGTCGGCCAGAGTATGATAACAAAAAGATTTAATTCTCGTTTTGTTCATTATTTTCGCTTGTTTCGTTTTATCTATTATGATTTATGAAAACTCGATATCTCATACGTTATCGTATATATCAGTACATTAATAAACGTATTTCTTCAGGAACATGATACGATTGCAAATGGTGATGATGCTATTATTGGTGGTGGTAAAGATGATCAGATATTAAACGAAGAAAGAACATTTTATTCTAAATTAAATATGTATAGGGAAACTTTAAAGGATCTGGAAAAAGTACTGACAATATTTGATTATTATAAAAGAATAATTCGATATTTAAAAAAAGCTAAAAGTAATAAATCTATTGGTATTGATGGAAAAATTCATTCCTGGTGCAAGAAATATTTCAAAACTGATGTTATTTCAGAAGTTGAAATTGTATATTCAATGAGAGATGGTTGTCGTTGAATCTTATTATGTGGTATTGAGAGATATTTACCTAAAAATCGACCGTCGAGCTCGAGATAAAATGAACCATGGAACGAGCGGACATTACCACTGAACCCGATACAATACAATTGGTACCTATTTACAATGTTGCATATTGTGCACAGTCAGAAACTCTTTCAAGTTACTTGCCACATCAACTACTATTGTACCAATTGGACTCTTGACTCATGTTCAGATCAATTCAATAGATTTTCGCACAATACCGGGTCAGGATCAAAAACGAATTACGAACTGTCGCGATCACTATTTCAAATATTCATGGATATTTCTGTGACCAATCACGCCATGCATCTCTCTCCGACGGATAGCCACTAATCCTACATCACCTCTTTGCTCACCTCTCTCGTCGGGTGACGAGGAGAAGAGGTAGAAGTCAATTGTACAACAGAATAAAGATAGTGAGGCAGCACGAAGGAGACGGTCTCTTATTGCTACAATTTCCATTAACAACAAAAGCACTACAACCTATAGCTAACCATCTGTTAGATTTATTTTATCAAGACGGTCTTTTCAAAATTCTACAATATGATAACGAACGTGAATTCACGACCAGTGTTATTTAAAAACCTTAAAAATATTTGGTGTGATTTAGTAATAACGAACGGAAGATCGCGACACTCTGGAAGTTAAGGTCTACTGGCGAGAGGAAACTTTCACTTTATGTCTAGGTGTGTAACAGCTCACTCATTCAAGGATCGGGCCAGCTGCTTCGTTCTTTGTGTATGAGTGGGTTCAGTAACCCGCCCTCTCCATATGACTAAGAATGTTACAATACCATGCTGTATTTGGGTATTGGTGTAGTTATTACTAAACTTAAAAAATTTTTTCTCCTCTATTGCGAAAACAAAAGATTATATTATTCGGGCCATATGAAAGAGAACTTCTATTAATCTCTAAATTGATCAAGATAGTACTATGTCTTATTTTTACACTAGTGAAAAAATCATTGCTAAAATCTGTGTGGTTGGCACAAAAAGGCTTTCAGCCAATCAGATTTGAGGAGAGATTTTCTTCACTAGTGTAAGGATAAAACATATGATTATTCGGGCCATTTGAAAGAGGACCACTAATAAACTTACGATCAGCCAAGACAGTACTATATTTTATTTGTACAATAGTAAAGAAAATCTTTCCTCAAATCTGATTGGCTAAGACCTCTTTTGTCTCGACCAATCAGATTTTAGTGAGAGTTTTCCCACTAGTGTAAGGATATAACATATTGCTGTTTTGGCCGATTCGAGAATCAATAGGGGTCCTCTTTCATATGGTCCAAACAATATAATCTTGTGCCTTCACAGAAGAGGCGAAAAATTTTCTAAATCTATCAATAACAATGACAATATCATCAATACCAAATGCTATTGATATTGGTGGCCTTGGTATTGTATCATCCCCATATATGCCTGAGATCCTGCCATAAACAATTCCATATCATTTAGAAACTATTCAGAGTCTACATTATTTCATGTTTTCGACATTAGATAGCAATGGTAGTATAGGTAACTGACCAAAATAATCTGATATTAATATATTAAAACATTCTGCCAAATAGAGGTGCACGGACACGGTTTTTTACACCTCTGCCTAGCTCCGATCCGTAAACTTCTAGTCTCGTGATCCGCACAGCCCCGTTATGACAGTATATGCCTTTATAAATTTTGATAATTTTTCATTTTTATGATGTCAAAATTGATTTGGTCACAATAGTTGCTGAGATTTCACCTTCCTTGAGCAAATATACCACTTGCTTAGTGTTTATCCAAATCAAGTGGGACTTATTTATTAAGATTTCGAAAAAAATGAACATACTCTGTTTATGAGAGATTTTTTCATCGTTCATCCGCCCCGCCCGCTCTGTGCCCCGTCGTACTTCGTGAATCTTCGAGAAGAAAACCTTGTCCTGTCCTGCCCCATGAAAAATCATGGGGATCCGCGGGGCGCTCCGTGCACCTCTGCTGCCAAATTCACGTCACACTTTCATCTAAAGTTTAAATGAAAATAGATGTATAACAGGTCACCTGCTGAAGGAGCGGTTCAATACCACTCTTCGAATGAGCGAATTATTCGCTCCGATCTTCTCAAAAGAGCGTGAACTGTCGTACGCCTAGTGGTAATGTTAATGGGGTTAACTGTTCATATAAAGGTAATTGCAAAGCAAAGCAACGTCCTTCTCAAGAAAAGCATACCGCGTTCGACGACGTGTGACAAAACATGATGCTTGTCGTGTCAACTTAGAATGGTATGATAAAATATGAAAATATAGTAAAATTTTTTTCTTGAATTCAGTTATAACTTTTCTACTATTTGTTTATAGTTACATATAGTTTTTTTCGTTCGAAATATAATTTTTTTTCATTATAATTTGCATATTTTTTATAGCACATTCAATTTTTCATAAATGATTGATCTAGACAAATGTTAATTTGATTGATTGTATACTACTTTGAATACGGCATTGGTCTACGCGAATCTGAGTTCAGACGCTAACGTGTATAAGCATTAAAAAAGGAAAAAAATCAAGTAAAATATTCAGTGTAAATCCCAGGTGGAGATGTTTTTTTCCTCTACATTAGATTTCTTTGTTGAATGCTTTTTTTTGTCATTACATAACTGTCGCTATCTTTGAACACTTTTATTTCATTTCATTGTATAATTTCAATTTTCATTGATTCACTATGTTTTCTGTATATCAATATTCTCGTTAGGTTTTCGCGAAGCAAATATAATCACTTTTCCTCTATTCTTCTGATACTCATCTTTATTTATCACAGAAAGCAATATCGCAGTAAGACATAATTGAATACATGTGGAAAAGGTGGACCTTATTCTGATTTCAACCCCAATTCTGACACGATTTGGAATCGGGATGTTCCTACCGAATCCCAGAGTAGGATGAGAATCCCCGAAATACGAAATCCACTAATTTCCTTTAGTGCTGAATAGATATACCAAGCAATTACACTGGAATCTGTCTCATCTTGAGTTGCCTATCTTCATAATAACCGCAGTATATATAACCATGATTAGTAACATCAACAACGCAGTTTATGGAAGCAGCAGCAGTAGTTTTATATGACACCGTGATATGTGGTGGTTCTACTGAAAATTTTTTTCCATGGAAAGTGGAATAAATTTTTTTTTCTTGGATATGTTTATATCGTTGGATAGAGCTTGTCAAGCTCTATAAAACAGTATATATTAAAAAATGCATTTTTTTATCGAAGAAAAACATTCGAGTTATCACTAAAATTAGCTTTTTTAATTTCGTTTACTATTACATACACTTCAAAATATATTCATAAAACACAACTTTTTACGCTACATTTGATGAGTATATTTTGACGTATATGTAATAGTAAAAGCAATTTAAAAAGTTAATTTTACTGTAAATTAAAATGTTTTTCTTTAGCATAAAAAAATGAGTTCTATAACATTTGTTCAAATGTTTTCAACTGGTTTTTTGAATTTTTTATCTCAGAAAAATGGTTTCAAAAGTTTTTAATATATACTATTTTATAGAGCTCGACAAGCTCTATCCAACTATGTAAATATATTCGAGAAAAAAGAAATGTGATTCCACTTGTGAATTACTGATGCCTTCATTTTCTACACCAAAAAATGTAGAAAATCTCTAGAAATTTCTTAAATTCGATTTTTAAAAGTTTCCATAACTATCATTATTGAGTACCAATAAATCTTGTTTTCGACGAACTTTCAAGTAGTATAAAATTCATTATTTACTTGATTTGAAATTATAGCAGTACTCCTTATCAAAATACTATTTCCAACCCTGTATTTCTAAGGAAAAACACGTACCTTAAATATTGTTACCTTCGAATATTTATTGTTTAGGAAAAGTATGTTATTTTCCAACTAACAGTGAAAGTGTAAATGTGATGTTCTCTTTATACAGTTCTGCAATAGGCAAAAAGAAAAATGATTCTGTCTTTTTTTTTTCAAAAACTTATTTTCTGATTGGTGGAATCTACTTTTATTCTTTTTTTTTTCAAAAACTTATTTTCTGATTGGTGGAATCTACTTTTATTCTTTTTTTTTCAAAAACTTTGCTCAAGCAAATAGTAATTTCAGTTTTATATCTCCTTAGAGACGTCTTAGTTCTACCAATCTAAAAAGACGTATCTACATCTGACGTTGTTATTTTCTCTTGAAGAATTAATTTTACTCAGAAACTCTTTCATTACAATAAAAGCGATGTCCTTCAATGGCAGTCACGAATGAAAGATCTCTCCTATTCAAAATGTAACAGAAATAGTTATATTTGATGAATATCTTAATGTTTATGTATTAGCCAAATGATGAGTGATTCGCAATACCAATCCATCTAAAATTTATTTACATCTGCATGCCAGTTATTGTGATTCAAACATTTTTAGTTAGATTTTATATGATCAATTAAGCCTTGAAAACGTATTTTTTCTTTTTCCTTCATTGAAACTTTTAACTTTTGCTTAAATTTTAACAATCTTAGTTATTAACATAAAATATATATCGATAGATTCTGTTTAACGTTGTCGTATGTTTTGTATTATTCTACAAACTTTTCAACAAAATGATAGAGTGATAGAGTAAGTTTCGTGTAAGTGAAAGAAATTTTTGCAAATCCTATAATAGTATTGTTTCTGTTTCATTATGTAGTATTCATCTTTGATATTTTAGTTTGATTAGCTAGACAAGCAAAATACATTCCTTCCTCTTTTCATTATAAACATGCATCTTATAATTACATTTTTAACAGAATCTAGGCAACAACGTTTACATTTTTGAGATTGAATGAGTTAAATATTTATAAATTGTTAATGACGAAGAAAAAAAAAGACATAATTTTCCTACTATTTATGTTGCTATTTTCATTACATTCTCGTAGAAGAAAATTGCTACTCTGGTATATCCAAAAGTAATGGCAACTACATTTACATGCCATATAGTGAGCTTGATAAAAGCTTCTTTTTACGTAGGATAATTGAGAAAAAATGGCCTCACTTCTATAATATTTGATCCTACTTCACTTGATATCTTAACAATAAAATTCTGATAAGAACATGAAGAAAATATAATAGTTTTGAGATTTTAATTGATTTTAATTTAAATATGAATTTGTTGTATGTGTCGTTGCATAAAAGACTTTATTTTTGTTTGAATTTTAGTTTTTTTTATCGAGAACGTAACTTTTTAGTTCTTAAACGAGTATTTTCAATCAATTTGGCAAGACTAATTAACATAGGTGTTACAAAACAAAACAAGTCAAATTATAAATATATAAAAATATATATAAAATAGATGGTAAACAACAAAACAGCATAATCATAGAAGGGTGTTTTGTTTTGTAGCATCTATGTGAATCAGTCTTGTCAAATTGGTTGAGAATGGTCGTTTAAGATCAAAAAATTCCATTCTCATAATAAAAGGCTAAAATTCAAACACAAATAAATTCTTTCATGTAACCTAGGTCGAACAGTACGGCAAGGAAACGAGCGGTTCCGGGATTTTCCTGGGATTTCATGGAAGCAGTATTCTGCGATGGATTTTGCCGATTTTTTTTGCTTGCTCTCCTGTTATATCTGGCCAGAAAAAGGAGAAAAAACCAAGGTAAAATCCGATGGCTACCTCTCATTTGCGAACATGAAAAAAATTGAAGTTTAAATTTAATAAGTTGTTTCAAGTTTTCGAGTTGAATAATTGCTAAGTTTAAAAAACAATCGAATGCTTTTAAATTTAATTCTGTAAAGTTTTAATCGTATAAAATATTTTCATTTAAAATTTTTTAAGTAGATTTTCTGCAATTTATAGAGGACGTAAGTTATTAATCAATATATATTTTTAATAAAGTAGATTTCTATAGTTTGTAGAGCGCGTGACTTAATGGTTATAATTGATCGTTTTAATAATTACAATAGTCTGCAATTTGTAGAGGTCATAAGCTATTTATTAGAATACATTTTTAATACAGGAGAATTTTTGAAATTTGTAGAGGACGTGAGTTATTCATGAGAATAATCTTTTAATTGTACAAAGGTTTGTAATTTACAGAGATCATCGTGATTGTAGAGATAAACTTAAGTATTTGATGTCTACGAAAGAGAGAGTTGAATATTGTGAAGAGATTGTAAATAAATGAAATGATTGTCAATTTTTGAAGGAGTAATACGACTATAGCTCGAGCAGGAATCGTAAATGTAGAAATAAATTAAAGTACCTTATGTTTATTTGAGAGAGATTTTAATACTTTGGAAAGGTTTCTGATGATGAAATGACAGTCTATTATTGAGATAGTAATACCACTATACTTCGAGCAAGGGCCGTGAATGAAAAAGTAAACTAAAGTATTATGTCTACGAGAACGACTAATATTTTCTAATAATTTTACGTCAATGGAATGATTGTCTGTTATTCAGGTAACGATACTACGATTGTACGAGCAAGGGTTGCTAATACAGAAACATACTAAAGAAGTAACATCTTAAGAATAACGAAGAACTCTTAACTAAGTTTTATTCAGATTTATTTCAACAATTCAATATTTGTTTATGTCACTAAAAAGATTCTGTCGATTATAGTTTGAAATTTTTACAATTTGGATACTTGCATATAATCTGATACTTATATGTATCGGTATCAATGATGATATAGGTTTGGTTTGATTCATAAGGATGCTATGAGTGTTAATAGAATCGAAATGAACTACGCTTCCAATATCGTTGTCTATTGTGAATAGATGTTGAAGCAGAGATGTCCATCGCGGCTGAGAGTCTGCCGCTGCCGCGCCGCGACGATAATCAACAAAAAGCTACCGCGCCGCTGCCGCGACGCGATGATAGTCAAAAAACAGCTACCGCGCCGCTGCCGCGACGCGGTGTTAAAAAAGCTTACCGCTGCCGCACCGCGCCGCGACGTGACACTAAAAAAGCTTGCCGCGATAGTATTTTTAAAAATCTCTCGATTTTCAAGGCTGTGACTGGTTTAAACTAGAGCTACTGTCGTTAATCGCTTAGGTTCGTCAAGTCTTATAGTGCAGCAGACATTAATGTCAAGATTATCTGTAAATTCATGAGTTTTTCAAATTTTTTTCTAGAAAAGCTGCCGCTACCGCGCCGCTGCCGCGACGCGTCGTTAAAAAATTAACCGCTGCCGCACCGCGCCGCGACGGTATTATTAAAATTGCTACCGCGCCGCTGCCGCGCCGCGATGGTTTTTGTAAAAACTCTGCCGCTGCCGCTGCCGCGACCGCCACAGCGGCAGCGGCGCGGCAGCGGCAGCGCCGCGATGGACATCTCTGTGTTGAAGCACCTCGATTAATTAGTTATTGTCCATTCGATATTAGATTCCATGTCGTGAATGATACAACATATGTTAATTGAATTTCGAACAAAAATTAATTAAAAGCGCTAAGAATAAATGCTCTTTCTTTGTAATTTAGCGAACTCTACAAATTACAATAAATTTATAGTAAAAAAATTGGATAGGTCTATATGCAGCGCGCTCTACAAATTACAGTAAATAAGACAAAAATTGAAAAGCTTTTTATGTAGCGGACTCTGTTTTAAATTCATAAAGATATTCAATATTAATTTAAGTTTGAATAAACTTTAAATTTAAAATTTTGTTTTAAACTTTATAATTAAGTTGTAGAATTTAAAATTAATATTTATGCTCATGTTCGCAAATGAGAAGCTACGAAAAGAAGAATGAACATGAAAATGCATATAAGAAATACATGAGCCATGAGAAAAAATGTTTGACAATATAAAGAAACATGTTTGATAAAAAAAATTCTTTGATAAATTAAAAAAGAAATGTTTATTTATTTTTATCGATCATTGGCTTCAACCTACATAAAAAATTAAATAAAATAAACAAATCTTCTATATCAAACTTACTGAGTAGTTAATTTGGGATTTCCCAATTGTCTTCTTAACGCATTTCTTTTGCTACTGATAACTTCATTATCATAATATATAATGGTATTGTCCAAAAATAATGGAATACGGTGTCCATGAAATATCTATAAAATACAAAGGTTTTCTTGATTAGATATATCAGTTATTAAAATGAATACAGCACTTACACCAAATTTTTCATTGTTTTTATATACTTTAAATATTATAACTTTTCTGCCTATGGTCATCCTACAATTCCTGGGATGAGCATTACGATAATTGTAAACAGTCGTATACGATGACGTAAACGACCGCGTACGATCGTATACCTTCAAAACTACGACCGTATACGGTCGTATTTTCGTCGTGTCGTATACGACGTGTATACGACCATCATAAACGATCATACATAGTCGTACACAATGTCGTTTGTCCACATGTTCACTTAAGCATCAACTTACAGAGAAGGCGGCAATTTCGTGTTACCCCTCTCCCTTCTATCTTCACACTTATCCTTAGTACCAGTACCATACTGTAAAAAAGTATAACAATAAACGCTGAAGTGGTCTATGAAAGTGCAACGTATAAAATACCCTTCTGAACCGTGTATGAAAATTTCAGAAATCCATTCAGAATATATAAAAGAATTTATATACATCACATATTCCTTCATATACTTCATAGGAGGGTATGTGAAAGGATGTTTGACGCTCATAAATCCTTTAAAGAGTTTAAGAGCCTCATATACCCTTTCATATTCTCCTTTATAGGACATATAATAGGGTATATACGGTTGATATATCCAGATAAAATAAATGAATAATTCAAATTATGATAACTTCATTTCAATCCAATTCATATCATCGTAAATAACATAAAAAATGATTTCAAAAAAATAAATAATTGTTAAGATTTAATTTCTTGATCATATCATTGTGAATCAAGTAATGAATAATGTCATATAAACAACGGGTCTACGAAACTTGCGCATTGCAACATGCGCACGTACAACTTGCGCACAGCTGATTTACGCACGAGATAAAAATTCATAATTATTATTACCGATACTTCAAAATATAGTAAAAATAGAAAGAGACAACAAAAGAAATATAGTTTCTATATTTATTTCAAGATCATAAATACAACAGTTAAGTATGTAAACAAAGCAAAAAAAACTATAGAACAATATTATGTGTTATGGCACTAATTTGATCAATAATGTTTTGATGAGGATTTGAAACAAGATTAAATAATCGTTTATCAAGGTATAGATACTTTTTTTTTTCTTTACTGGTTCACCAGCATTGGCTCGAATGATCTTGGTATGAATATTTGAATCTTCTTCAAATATAATTTTTTTAATAAATTTCCAAAGTGTTGGATGTGAGCATTGAAAAACACATTCTGAAATCAGAAAATTATTTATATTCAGAAATTTGTTTTTTATTTTATATTTAGAAGTTTACTGATGCGCCTGTTTCAAGCCTCCGCTGAGTTATTAGTTCGCATCTGTTGATTTTTAGTTCGTTCATAAGTATTCCAATATTCAATAGCAAATAATGGTCGTGAACGTGATCCATTTGCTCGAAATCGTCCGACATAATTATCTTCAAAATAATTCAACATAGTTTGAAATGTATCACCTAGATGAGTACTAAGATCTGTAAATGCACTAATAACATTATCTGGATGAATAAATGCCAGAGCTGCAATTTTACGTATACCCTGAGCAAAATCAATATCTTCTTCATATTGCTTTTGTAAACCTTGTGTCTAAAACAAATGATACGTAATATAATCAGAATCACATATTTTATGTATTTTAGTATGATATAAGTTGGTCATACCTGTAGTTGTCGATGGATACTTTGTTGAAAATGAAAATAGCAACCAGATAAAGAGACTTGTGGAAAACTACTTGAAAGAACATTTAAAACGGCTTTTTCAAAGTCCAGCATTATAGTTTGAGGATTCCATGCTGGTGCAAATTCTAATATTTTGTTAATCATTTGTTGATATGTGGTGATATTTTTTCGTCGAAGTAAACAAAATACAACTGGAATAACATGCTCACGATGTACAGCATGAACTACATACAGCTGGTAAAATATTTCTGGAACGATCTAATCAAAATAAAGATTTTTGCTTAGTATAAATAGATTAGTTTTTAAAAGATATTTTGCATACTTCAAAAGTTCCGTCCATCAGAAAATCAGTTGATGACTCTATAATTTCAACTTGTTCAGAGCTACTAAAGGTAAGTATTCGGTCAGGTCCTAAACAGAAAAATTAAGATAAATGACTGATCAATTCTTTATTAAATGTTTTTTAAAAGTATTAGTTGTGCTTCACTCACCTGGACCCGTATCAATACGTAAGAAGATGTCATTTCGCTTCGTTAATTGCAAAACTGAAGGAATAACAGGAAAATCAACATCATTTGGTATTGATGGTAAATTAACTTTTTTTCGATGATGTAAAATTGTTCTTTTAACATGATCTAATGGTGGTAATCGTATACGTGCTGAATCAGGTAATTTTGATACACATTGTGTTAATACAGCATCTGTTTTTTCTTGAGTATTTTTTGCACGATCAGCTATATCTTCATGAAATCCTCTTAATGATAATTTAATTAGATCTTTTTTGCAACTTGTTGTATGATCACCACGTCGTTTTAATACCTTGACATATGTTCTACTAACAGATTCGTTACATGTGTGTATACGAAAATGATAATTAAAAGTTTTGTGATTTTCACAACGCCAGTAAGTTTTTGTAGAAGTTCGGCGATCTTCAATATATAATAATCCATCCAATATCATTAATGGACGACCTTTTGTAGTAGTAATGAATTCTACAGGAGTAGACATATTCATCAAGAATTTATAATGAACTGTTGTATACGTGAATGATCATCTCTTATATATGGGACACATTTGTTCTGAAAATTGGCTCATTCTAATTAGATGATATAATCAAACGGACTTTGTCTAGTCATTACAGTCTATGATTTATCAGGCTATATAATTTCTTATTTGTAAAGATGAATTTTTATCTCGTGCACAAGTTGTACGTGCGCAAGTTTCGTCGTGCGCAAGTTTCGGGCTGCCATAAACAACTAATTATTTCAATTGAATCCCATGTTACTATCATTGTAACGTGAGTAATAAATCAATTCAAACAAACAAATAATAATCTAATTTAATTTTTGCTCACGTCATTGCACTGTCATCTAATGCATTGACTAACGCTGTATTCAGTACGCTACAAATGAGTCATTCAAAATAATTTAGTCATTAACGACTTGTTCGGTATCATTCCATGGATGGTGATACTAAAGTTTAAACACAATACCTTGCAGATACGTGTCAAGCAACGTATGCACTCAGTCATGGCAACTTTTGAGCTTTAGAGTAAAAACCATAAATTCGTAGATATTTAGTTTTTGCTGATAGTAAATTGTGTGATTTGTTAAAGATCGCAAATTTTTACACTATAGTCATATGAAGACAGTAAAGGGTAATTCAAAAGTTTTGTCCTCTCTCAGTAAATCGATGATATCTACAACAAACTTCTGTGAAGTTATTGATCAAAATATGTCATTTTGTAGAGTTCAATTAGAGCTATCTTCTGAAAAAAAACAGTTTGAAATACATGAATACGTGATTGATTTTGAGTAAAAACTTTTATGTTACACTTTAAAAAAAAACAAAATATATTAGTAACATCCTAACTGACATATTATTTTCTAGAGATTTTTTAAACTTGAAGCAAATCAGATGAGTGATAAAACTTGTCTATATCAAATATTCTCAAGTATAAGTTGAACTTGCAATAACATCAGTTTATTGGCTCCTCCATCTGTTCATGTAGCTCGGAAGAATTATGTTTACCTTGAGTGTATGATGCTGGATTTCGAAACATATTTTTTCTTGATATTCATATCGTTCGACTTTAAATTTCTTTCTTGCTTCACAAAATGACATAATTCAATCAATAACTTCATAGAAGTTAACCCTTACCATTATTTAGTCTTGAGCAATTATGAAAACATACATAGCATGTATATATACGATCGCGATTTATATGCTTGAATAACAAAAAAAAAATTTACAATTAAACAAGGAGTATATGTTTTTTATGGTTTATTATTTCTAATATCGTCGATGCTTATTCCTCCTTGGTTTGTTTCACGAGGATTATTACTGTTTTCACTTGTTTGTTTATTAACATCACTGGAGTCACCTGATGGTGACGGAGCAATTGAATTTTGATCGTTTTGGCCTTCATGATGTAATGTTATGCCAAAACCACTAGAGCCAGTATTTGAAGATGAAGAAGACATTTGTATACGTAAATACTAAAAAGAGACGTAAGTAAAACTAAAGAACTGTATTACACAAGAAACACGTTTTATATCACGTTGAATTACGTATTTTTTTTTCTTTCTCTTCTTATCATAACCTTCATTCTGTCCTTGACGGACATTGTTATTCAATTGCATATTAAATGCGCAATTGAGAATCGTATTCTTGTTTTTTTAAATAACCTTAAAAATGAGATAATAAGTCGTTGATTAATAAAAATTTGTATTTCAGATTGAAAATCAGCAAATGACTAGATTATCTGTATTTAACAAAATTTTATTTTAAAAGATTTGAGCGATATCTATAATGAAAAAATTTTATTGTTATGTATTATTTGACAAATGAAAACATTAAATATAATAAAGAATATATTTTATTTTCTAATATTTATCATTTGAAAAAAATGGCTTTTACTCCAACTGACATTAAAGATTGGATTCGTTCTGATATTTATCATAATCATTTTCTGATACCTCCTGATGATGCCCTCACTTCTGCATTAAATTTAAATGAGCAAAATGGATTTCCACCTTATGCAGTGAGCGCAGCTCAAGGAAAGTTTTTGAATCTTGTAGCTAAAAGTGTTCAAGCTCGTCGTATACTCGAAATTGGAACACTTGGAGGGTATGACATATAGATTTATCTTTTCCTTAAACCTTTTAATTAGTGATTTCCTGTATATTATTACATAGATATTCTACAATTTGGTTAGCTAGAGCACTTCCTGAAGATGGTGAACTTATAACATGTGAAATTTCCGAAGACTATGCAAAAGTAAAATCATCTCACAGTTTTATTTCGAATAATATTATTAAATATCGTTTTATTTTTAGATTGCTCAAATTAATATTGATACTGCAGGGCTGACAAACAAAGTGAAAATTATCATTGGTCCTGCAATTACAACACTGTCTAATATCAATTCAAATGCTAGTTTTGATTTAGCTTTTATTGATGCTGATAAACAATCGAATGTGGAGTATTTTATTCAAGCTAAACGATTAGTACGAAATGGAGGTGTTATTATTGTTGATAATGTAGTACGTAATGGTCGAGTAGCTGATCCAGAACAACATGATCCACATATAGATGGCGTTCGTAAATTATTGGAATATATTCAAAAAGATCCAACTACCGAAGCAACGACAATAAGTACTGTTGGAGAAAAAGGTTATGATGGATTTCTATATGCTATAAACAAATCTTCTTTTAATTAAATTTTAATATCAGTTAAAGTACAATTCTTTAACCAATATGATTTCATAATAATAGATGTTCAAATAAAACTAAATTCTGCTGAAATAGATTTGCCTCTAATTCATACGTTAGTATTCGAATAGATACTATGTAATATATTATGATTCAATGAGTAAATATTGATTCTATCGAAAGACTATAGAATGATTAACAAACACAAAATGAAATTGTGATCATTCACTATGTACTTTGCTTAACTGAACATCAGATATGATTTAACCAAAAGCCATTAAAAATTATAAAATGATTTCTTTTGATAAGAAATATGACAATAGATCTTTATTATCACGAAAATTAGAGAATCATCTTTCCAAGAAAATGAAAATAATTTATAATCTTGAGAATGAAATTTCACACAAGTTATGGTACGTTCCAGTTTTTAAGTATCTTTCAGAAACTTCAGAGCATCTGTTGCCATTTTTAGAATATCCACCTTTTACTGTCACTTTTTTTGCATTCGGTGTTAGTATAAAGTTTGGCAATAGGCATGAGTTAAGTGAAAGACACTCACACTCCACACTATTTGCTGAATTATCCAATTTAAGAATAAACGTAAGTTTATACAAAGCGAAACATGCAGTAATAATAGATGAAAAGTTAGTTTTCACTAATAATGATTTATATGAAATCAAAACATCAAAGAATATACAGACACAAAATTTTAGTCTATGACAATCATACAAATTCAGAATATTGGTATGTTCAGTTTTATTACGTTGATTTGATATAATTTCCTTCGAGAACAAAATTTCTCCAATAATCTGTTTCAATTTTAAAATTAATTGAATGAAAATAGGGTTTATTAATATTTGACGTAAGCCTATTTGGAATTCCTTGTACATCATATGATGGTTGTCGTTTCATATTAACTATGCATTTTTTAAGTATAACATGATCTTGTTCAATAAATTGACGCCAAATTAATGGATTAAATATATTATAATCATTACGATAATTACTAGCATCAAATATACATGTTTTTAAATGAATCATTTTCTTACAAAATGTAAGAATATCTATAAAAGGTATATAATCCCATGAAAGAGATAAATATTCAATATTTGGAAATAATAATGTTTGTAAAGATGTGTTTCTATAATGTAGACTAGATACTACCGTTGCTTGAAGATGTTTAAGACATGGTAAATATCTAAGAAGTTTTTCTAAACTATTTATTGAACATTTTAAATCAAGTTTAATATATTTAATTGTTGTAGATGATTTTTGAAGAATTAATTCTTTAACTTTTAATATAAAATAAGAACTTGGATAAATAAGTGTATAAGATTTTAATTGTGGTAATTGTGTAATAAGTGAAAGAAGTGAAAGAATAATAGTTGGTTTATTTCTTAAAGAAATATTTAAATGTAAGATTTCAAGTAATTGAGAAAGTGATTGATTGATAAGTAATTGTGGATCTTCCATATCGTGTAATATTAATGATCGAAGATTAATAAATTCAGATAGAGATGAAGATGTTAATCGTGGAAGACATGGTAAATCTAATGATATTATTTGAGCAGGATTAATATCAGAAATAATTGAATGACGTAAATGAAGTCGTATATGTGAATTTGTTATTAATGATTTTATATATGGAATTGTTTCGGAAAATATTTCATAAATTTCATTAATAGTAAAATATTCAAAAATACAAAATAATATATCCGGATATAAATCATATATGGTTGTTGTTTTTGTTATCATTTTATCGAATATCTATGTAAATATTTAATAGTTTTATTCATATAAAGAAGAAAAAGAGGAAGAAAAAAATGGTAGAATAAAATGTTTCATCTTTCTCTTTCTATATATTGATCTTGTGAAATTGTTCTTATCACGTGACCGCTATGCTTGACCCCATTCATTATCTATTTCTTCTATATAAATATTGTTCGTTAGCTAACGTATTTTTACTTTTATCTATTTAAGATTTGATAATTTTCTTTTTATATTTTAAATAACTAAAATATTTTGATATAAAAATGATACTTATTATTTCTAAATAATAATATGATCTATATAAATAGAACACTTACTACTGATTTGAGTAGTTCATTTAATGGAAAAAAACAAAGTATGACATAACTTTTATTTATAAAACATTCGATTTGGAAAGAAAACATGTATCTATTATTGAGAAAATCCTAACATTTGAAAACATTGATATTAATTTTGCCAACTTGTGATGTTTTAGGAAGCACATCAAAATATATTTCAGTCGGATGGTCGCTATTCTCTCATTCCTTTATTTTTTTATTCGTTTATCCAGCCATCGCTCGTTTGTTTAATTACCTTTTTCGTCTAAAATTGAACTTTCTCTCTTCAATGATAATTAATTAATCTCTTTGAAAGTAGTCTTTATGCATTCATCACGCTATCCATTGCTCATTAAAATTAGCAATATAGGTGCTTCTCCACATCAACGACACCGCGGCACTCTCACTCTTTGATGTCATTGTGTATCGGAATATATTTTGACGTGCTCCCTTAGTGATTCAATGCTTGATAACTCCTCCTATGACACCATCTCGATTCGTTGCTACAGATTTACTTAAAATTCCTTGATCCTTTGTTTCAATCTAAATTTCGCGTCGCATTTTCATTCATAAACCAAGATAGTTGCTAGTAACAAGACCACTGATACATGCTGCTTACTGAAAATTTTTGAATTTTTAGTAATTCAAATGAACTGATGTAAAATGTATATATTTATTCAATTATGTACGAATATCGTTTTTGTAATATATATGTTAACCGATAATGTAACTTGAATGTATTCATTCTTCGAAAGTATTTTATTTAGCAAATTATGTATTTACATATTTTAGTATAAGTGAATACTACCGAGTTTTGTTTGTAATTCTTTCAATAGTTCTCTTTGAAAAGGTTCTATGGGTATAAATGCAAATTTCAATAAATATAAGACAATTGTATATTTTCAGAAAATAATCAGATGTGTAAAACATTTTCAGTTTATTTATATATAAAATTGTGTGAATTTGTGCTCGTAAATGGTCTAATTATGATTTCTTTCTTGTACGTAAACATAGAAACAATGTTATTTTTATATAATATTAATTTAAAACTATTCCTGTTTTGTGTAAAGAAAATTCAATAATGATGATGATAAATGAAGCGTATTTCATGTGTTACTTGTTGCCATCAATCAGTATTGAATAATAGTTGTGAATTGTAATGTATAACGCTGAGGATGAAAGAGGGTAAAAAGTTCAATTTCACCATTTGTCAATAACGATAAATAAATGCTTTTAAGATTTTAGTCTAGATATGTTTATTTAGATTTGTGTCGTATATTTTCTGTTGTTTCTTACATAGAAGAAAGCGAAGAGGTGTGATAAATAACACCTGCATTTTATTCAAAAGTTAATTATGGTAAATCATGGTCTTAGAAAATAGCTATTTGATAACAAAATAAATATTTTCTCTCGAGAATAAGGCTTTATAAAAAATAATTGTATATCTTTTAAATTTGGAAATAAATAAGAATAGGATTTATACAGATTAAATTCTCATATTTCTCTTTTTTTTTAATTAATAAATAACACTTTAAAAAGCGAAAGCATCAGTATCATATCGACAGGTGGAACACAAGTGGTAAACTATCTATTTTCTACATATATATTTTTTTTTAAAATGATTTCTATCTTATTAGGAACTTCAATTATGAAATTTATTGTGATATTGTTAAGTATTGCTGTAGTCTATGTTCATTCATGGACATTGGATTATGGAGCAGCAAAACAAATATCTTCACCACATTTTACTCGTGGACGTCAAGGTCATGCTATTACATGTAAAAATTTATCTTCTTTTATTAATCATATATATATTTAACTATTTCGAAATAAAATAAATAGGCTTAGTTCTTCATGGTACAGCTGGTGGTGGTACAATTGAATGGTTTCAAAATCCAACAAGTAAAGTTTCAGCACATTATGTTGTTGGACAAGAGGGATCAATTACACAAATGGTTAGCGAAGATGATACAGCATGGCATAATGGTATTGTTTGATTTTTATTCTATAGAATTATAAATTTTCGTAAAAAAAACAACAAAATTATGAATTATTTTAGGTGTTGTAACAACAAATTCAGCATTTTATGGTCGTGCAAATCCAAATTTATGGTGTATTGGTATTGAATTTAGTCGTAATGTTCAAAATAATAATGTTATGCCTGAAGCACAAATTGCAGCAGGTGTAAGATTAGTTGCTGATATAAAACGTCGTTATAGAGGCATTAATATCTATACACATGATCAATTTAATGTTGGTCGTACATGTCCCGGACCAAATTTTCCACTTAGTCGATTCAAAAATGCATAAATATGTTTATCAAATAATATAGAAAGGCATAGAATTCATATCTTGTATACATAAACTCCTTTTTTTTAAAATAAATATCTAAATAAAGGAGAAGAATTATGAAAATTCATTCTTTAAATTTCTTTTTTCGAATCGCATGGATTATTTACCATTTGTCTATGTTTACTTGTTCGCATTATGGTTTCACGTTCTTGAATAAGTCTATGTCACACATATCCATACAATAAAATTATTTAGAGTAACCCAAAAGTAGTGCCATCAAGGTCTTAAGTTATAATAAAAAAATTTCGATAAGATCTGTTGTGTTAATAGCATGAAAATGAATGTTTCGAAGTACTTTTTGAATAACGTTTCATAATAAGAAGATAAAGATTCATTGAACTGCATATTACTATGATTTCTGAAGTTTTTTTTAATTCAATTTTCTAACTGCTGAAAAAATATTTTTTTATTAAAAAAAAGAAAGAACAAATACGTTGATATAATTAAATTTAAACATCTGAGTCTTTCACAGTATGTAGAATTTCAATTATTGGTTTGAATATTTACTGTAAACAACTCACAAGATAAGGTTCGTTCTTGGAAACATCGATTACAAAACCTTACAAAGTCTTGCAATTATTTTGACAAATGTATATTATTAGTAAATATGCTAACGAGCAGCTCCAATAGAATTTGGATATGCAACACCACCACTACCAGTTGAATTCTTGATTAAACAAGAATTCCATGGATTAAAAGTAAAAGCAACACAAAATGTTAAGGTCAAACACCATGCACAACAGCTAGCAAAAGTATGTGGTCCATTACTTATTACATCATTTCCAGAATAATCCCAATTTGCTGTAACTGTATAATTCGAACAAATATAAAATGCTAAAATAAACAATAATAATTCATCATTTTTATTTTTCAAAAGTGTCACTCTAATGATTTATACTTGTTGTAGTACTAGTAGTTGTTGAAGTTGTAGTACTAGTAGTTGTTGAAGTTGTAGTACTAGTAGTTGTTGAAGTTGTAGTACTAGTAGTTGCTGAAGTTGTAGTTGTAGTCGTTGAAGTGGTTGTGCTTACAGTTGTACTGGTAGTTGATGTTGAAGATGTCGTGGTTACACTTGTCGTTGTATTAATTACAGTCAAAGCTTATATAAAAAGAATAAGATATAAAAGAAAAATAATAATTATTCTTTGTACTTGAAGTTGAAGATGATTTATTTATGGATGTAGTCAATATACCGATAGTAATAGCAGCAATGATTATCAGTAATGCTAATAGACCATATATTAATAGCATTAGTGAGCATAATGAAAGGCCACAATATTTTCTTTTTTGTTTTTTTTTAAAATTTGTATTTGTTAGAGATGAATCTTTTTGTTTTTTAAAGATGTATGATGATTCAAGGAATGGATTTATACGATTGATATTCTTTTTGTTTGGTTTAATATTACTGATTGATATTATACTTTGTTCATTTAGTATATTGTGACAACTGGAGTTATGTTCATTGTTACTACTCATACTTTTTGTGTTACTTGGAATACGAGAATGTATAAAATGCTGTTGGTTATAAAGATTATATTCCTATAAATATTTTAATTAAGTTTAAAATATATTTTTCATGATTATTATTTATATACATTTTGTGGTATAATATTACTTTGAGGCTGCGCAATGAGAGATGAAGATGATGCAGTTTGAAGCTAAAAAAAAAACGAACATTTAAAATAAACATATAATTCAATATGATTTTACATGGTTTTTTCGAATATTTGGTTTTGATGATAATGGTGAATGTATAGATACATGAATAACATGTTTGCTTTTCTTTCGATTGATCTTATTCATACTTGCAAGTTATTGATGATATTTTAACTTAAATGCTATGTTTTAATATGAACAAAGATCAAATAATAAGAACAATATCTGATTACTACTGATTTTTAGCAGTTGAAATAATAAATAAATTTTTTTTTTCATACAAATGAAGCAATAGTAGTAGTTTTTTTTATTACCTCTAACAAAGAAAGAAAAAAATTCATTAAATGTAAAATACTTTGTGGGTCAGCATTTTTTAAGAACATATGAAACCGTGTTAAGTAAGCAAAAGAAAAATAATATTATGCAAATAATATGAAAATATTGTTTAATGATAATTCGTTAATGAATATTTCCATTTCAGAGAAATAATACCTATAATGTAGACATCTAAAATTCTTTTTCTTTTGATGGTATACAGAAAGAAACCATTTCAAAACTAATCATTTTTGAAAAATATACATAAAATGATATGTTGTTATAATAAAACTTTAATAATAAGTAAGAAAATTTGATTGAGGAGAAACATGATTTTATTTGTTCAAGATTTGGAAATGAAAAGATAATCATTTGAATTATGTCTTAAACTAATATAAGTTAGGATAGGAAATTTGAAGCTCTATCCGAATATATAATTACTTTTTCAAAAAAATAATTCTATAACAATAAAAATGGCGAAAACTTATTTTGATGATCTTCATTGTACTCCATTTATCTTAATGATATAAGAATCCATTTTAATCGTAATTTAACTTGTGGTAGAAGTATTCGTTCTTCTGTTGCTAATAATGGAATTTATGGTTTTATAAACGGGAAGAGAAAGTATTAATCTATTTCTGAAAACAATACTTGATATTAAACCATGGATACAAGATCCATTTCTTGTACCTATTCCTTGGAGATTGATTACATTAAATTCAAAAAATTTAACAGTAGCTATTATGTGGAATGATAATGTTGTACATCCACACTCACCTATCACTAGTTCACTTCATGAAACTGTCGAATATTTAAAAAAATCTGGAATTTGAATTATTGATTGGGAACCAGTTGATCATCAGAAAAGTTGAGTTTTAATTAATGCATTATATTATTGTAATGAAGCTGAAGAAGAACGAAATATTATGACTGAAGCAGGTGAACAACCTTTGTTTTTTCAACTTTTGGTAAAAATGTCGAACATTGCCTCTATTTTGGGATATTCGCCATGTTCTTTATTGTTATCATCTCATGTTTTCTAATCACCCAGCTTTTCTCTGTAGTTAAAGTTTTTGATGATTTTATGATACTATCTGACTATCTGTATAAATATAACCTAAAAAGCTTCATTTACATGTTCGATCAGGAATTTCATTTTAGAAACTGTGGTATTTGATACTGTACTTTCGCCTCTTTTTAGTAGAAACAAATTAAATCATTGTTAGAGTCATGTACTCTAAGATACCATTAGATTTACTACCTTAATTTAATATTTTTGGATTGAATGAAAACAGTAAATAGTAAGCAATATTTATTAAAAGCCATTTCGATATTAAATCTATCTCTGGATATAACCAATTTCTTTTGAAAGAATATTCATTTTTAAAATCATTCAAAACTTCAACTGTTAACATGGGAAGCAGTGACATATCAATGCATATATGTCTAGCTAAATTTTTCATTCTATGCTGTCATTCATGTGTTGAGCAATATTACAGTGCAATAAGTTTGAAAAAAAATTAGTATAATGGATTTCTCCAGTTCTTATGAGGTGAACCGTCTCATCTTGATTGTCTTTTAACACCTGTTGGTCTATCAGTAGCTCCTCAACATGGCACAGCTAAATGGTAGGGTTATACTTCTATATGGAATCTTCTTGATTTTGCAGCTTTATTATTTATAAATTTAACAGCAGTACCCAGGATTCACCAATTGGAAAATCAAGAAATTCAAGGAATTCAAGAAAATCACGTAATTTGAGAAAATTTCTAGTTTCCTTGAATTCCTTGATTTCCTTGAATTCCGAGCCATTCTCGATAGTGAGGGTGAAGGCATCTTTCTTTTTAACAGATGTAGTGGAATTCAAGGAATTTAAGAAAATTAAGGAATTCAAGAACATTTCTAGAATTTCCTTGAATTTCTTGATTTCCTTGAATTCCAAGGCATTCTCGATAGTGAGGGTGAAGGCATCTTTCTTTAAACAGATATAGTGGAATTCAAGGAATTGAAGAAAATTAAGAAGTTTAAGAAAAGGTTGCGGAACTTTCTTGAATATCTTTATGTTGTTGAATTCCTTATATTCCTAGAATTGCCAATTGGCGGATCCTGGGTATATCTCAAATTTAATTGAATATAAACAAAATTAGAAAATAAAATCTTTTTTTTTTGTTTGCAATATAAATATGTAAAAAGTCGACTAGTTTGGTATGAAACTTGCTTAAAGCGAATATTGTGTCTTTTATGAAAAATTATTCATCCAATCTAAACGAAAATAAAAATGTCAACAACAAATATGATGTCACATTTTACTGTTCTTTATGTATTAAGGTAAGTTTCTATATACATAAATCAACGTGACGTTGTTAGAAGAAAAAAAAATATTTTCACCTTCTATTTTTTTTTTATTAGATATAGGTGAGTAGGTTAAAAATAAATTTTATCAACATAAGGATATACGATATGTTGTAATGATTATGGTCTTTAGAAAGACTATCCTACATTTTTATTCTTTATTCAAACGAGAATGTTTGACTGAAAAAAATAATCTGAATTATACCAAACATGTTGTCCTACGATATATGGATTAAGATAAATATATAATCGCTTTATAAACTTTCGTAAACGACAGAATATTACATTCATAATAAAAAGACAAAAAAAAAAGAGTCAAGTAAATATTTATTTTAATCTAATAATATTCGTGAACTATTTTAGATTTAAATTTTTATTATGTTTATTATTTATTTTTTATTGTGCGTTATTCATTTTAATCCATCAATTGAAGATTCACAACGTCTTTTTGCCAGTGATTTTCGTGCACCAGAACCACCTAATTCTATTCTTGCCGAATATCAAGCTTCATTTGTTCAACATAAATGGGATGGAACTGGTATATCACATATTGTAGCTGGTACAATTTATGCTAATCTTAATGTAAGACGTCTTCGAATGGATATAACTTATAATGGTATTATTTCAAGTTCACTTTTTGATTATGCAAATCAGAATAGTGATACTACCGTTCCTAACTATATGTAAATAATTAATATATTAAATTAAAATTCTAAGAAAAATTTTATATTTTCTTTGTTTTTTATAGTTATAAATTAACACCAACAACAGCTACAACAGGTTCATGTGAATATTATAATGTTACACCAGCTTATCCTTTATTTCCACCAAATATTCTAGTTGAATATCATGGTACTTTTACTGGACTTGTTACTGATGATCTTTTTTATGCCAATCAAGGACCATTACAAGCATGGGATATTTTAGTTGGTGAAACAAGTGTAACAGCTTATCTTGATAAGAATAATACATTAGTTAGGTAAAGAGAAATTATTCTTATTTAAAATTAAAATAATTTATATATATATATATATCTGTTGATAGAATGGATTTTTCATCACCATCACGTAGTACATTTACAACAACACGTCTATTCAATATTTTACCCGGTGCACCACCTCAAAATCTTTTTTCAAATCCATGTCCAACAGGATTACCAACTTCAACTACATCAGGTGGTAGTCGAAATATATAAACTGATATTATTTATCTTATCTATAAACTTTCTTAATATTAATTTTTAGTATATCATTGTAATATTTTTCCTTAAATAAATCTACTAAAAATAATGACATATTTATACCATATCAAACTGGAAGACTCGATTCAATATTACTTGAATCAAATATTAAGTTTCTTTCATTTATAATATTTCGTGATATTCGGCACATTTTCATTTATAACATGGTCGAAATCATTTAAAGAATAGCGAATATCATCAAAACATGTTGACCGTTATTTTAACGAATAGCAATATTTAATATTAATTTTAATAAATCGGTATTCGTTAGACTAATGTGAAGAACATTATAGTACTATCTAGACAAGATACGTAGATCATATATTTCTCATATCAAGTTGAAAGAAAGTTTCTATTGAAGAATATTTTTCGAGAAGTAGAAACACGATCTATCTTATCTACTCTGATTGAAATAAAATGAAACAAGGATAAATATTTAATTGAAAGAATATCGAGATTAATATTTTTTTTTACTTTCAATAGTATGTAAAGCATTTATCGGAACTTGAAAAAGCTATTTTCAGTGTACATCCATACATATTTACAATTTGATGTAATAAACAAACTAATATTTCAAGTTTTCTTATATGTTAAATTTTTTAGTAGTAGGAACTTTTAGAAATATTTGGTTCTAAATGAAATAGTAAAAAATATAAGTATCATTTTAGTTGTTATGTAAAATATGTGTTTTTTTGCATATTTTTATTTATCAATTAAAATATATGATAAAAGAATAAAGTTACAGCCAATAGAAATGAAAATATTAATATTCAATACTACGACTGTAATCATTATTTTCTATCATCGTTTAGTTGCCTTCACTTGAGTCCTTAATATCTTTCTTCAGATGCGGGAGCACCTGTTGAAAATTCTTCTTCAGATCCAGGAGCACCTGTTGAAAATTCTTCTTCAGATCCAGGAGCACCTGTTGAGAGTTCTTCTTCGGATCCAGGAGCACCTGTTGAGAGTTCTTCTTCGGATCCAGGAGCACCTGTTGAGAGTTCTTCTTCGGATCCAGGAGCACCTGTTGAGAGTTCTTCTTCAGATCCAGGAGCACCTGTTGAGAGTTCTTCTTCGGATCCAGGAGCACCTGTTGAGAGTTCCTCTTCGGATCCAGGAGCACCAGTTGAGAATTCTTCTACTGTAGTAAATTCTGTTTGTGGTTCTTCTGTAGTAGTAGATGCTTGTGTTTCGGGTGCTGGTGTAGTTGTAGATGCAGGCACAGCAGTTGTTGAGGGTCTATATAAATTCAAAAAAAAAGTATCATTTTTTTACTAATTTCAAGATGAAAACTTTGGATACTCTTACTTTGTTGGACGTGCTGTAGTAGGTCTGGAGAAATTCAAGAAAAATATTAGTTTTTTACTTATTTCAAGATAAAGATACTCTTACTTTGGTGGACGTGCTGTAGTAGGTCTGTAGAAATTCAAGAAAAGTATTAGTTTTTTATTTATTTCAAGATGAAGATAGTCTTACTTTGGTGGATGTGTTGCAGTTGGTCTGTATAAATTTAAGAAAAGTATAAATTTTTCTATTTATTTCAAGATGAAGAAAGTCTTACTTTGGTGGACGCCATCCTCCAATATGAGGTGGACGCCATCCTCCGATATGTGGTGGACGCCAGCCACCATGGTGATTGTGTGGTGGTCGCCAGATACCTATATGACCTGGATGTTCGGCATGATCATTGCTTCTATGTAGACAAAAAATTAAGAATAGTTAGTTGATGTATTTCGAATATGAAAAAATTTTTAATGTTCTTACTCTGATTCGCTGTGTTGTGGACGAGATGGAACTGATGGATGTTGACTAATCTCTTGCGAGCTATTGATGTATGTGAAATTAGCCTTTTGTCACAGAAAATAACTAAGGAAAACACTTACTCAGCACTATCACTATCCGAATGCGATCGATCTCCTGGTCGTGAACCAGGTTTGCGGCCGCCATCTACAATAGAAGTTCATGCATTTTTATTAGTATTTGAAGCAAAATATATTATAAACTTACGAGGTCGGCCTGCAACGGCAACTACTAATAATAACACAAGTAAAAAACTAGTTTGCTTGAGCATGTTTTAGTCAATCATAACTTTAATTTCGGATATCAATAGCTTTATATACTGCTAGGTTTAGTATGTTACTGTCATTTGATACCAATGCAGATTTTTTCTAAAACCATCCTTATAAATTAAAAAAAATTGATATTTTGTGTGATTTTTCAATTAATTTTATGATACTCAAATATCAAAAAGGCTCAAATATTATTTTATATCAGATAAAAGGATTAGAGAATTTTGCTGATTGTTACACTTTTAGTGCATAGTTTATTTTTATTTTTAAATCAAATGAAAGATTACTATAAATTTTTTACTATAGACACATTCGATTATTTTCTTGTCAGTACGTTAGCTGAATTGTGTGGGTTGATTTCAGTAAAATATAAGTTTAAATCATAACTCGAATATTTTACTAGTCATGAAATTTATTAGCATTAAACTTAATGATATGAACAATGATCTTATATCTTCGTCATTAGCAATATCAAAATGTTAAAAAACAATTATATTGAATATTTATTCGTTATAATTTTCAGTACAACATGAAAGATAAACCATTTGATTGATTTTTGAATCATCAAAACAAAACAAAAAAAAAAATAAGAAGCGAGAATGATTTTTTATGCGATCATTACTTTCGTTCTCTTACATATCTAATCTGAGTAATAATTTCGTTTGCCCTTGAGAACAAAAAGGATAAAAAAAAAGAAAGGTTACACTAAAATGGTTATTCGTAAAATCAATTAAAACGAAGCTCTATTTAATATATTTTAAATATTATCTTAAATGAGGTGCTAAACAATGATAGAATTATTTAGTAATCCACAATTAATTATCATAATCATATGATTTTATGATAAAACATTACTTATGTTATATATTTCAATTATTATTAAAAAATTCTTTTATAAAATTATATTCACTATTGATATAAAACTTCAATGAATACAATAAAATAAAATAAAATATTATTTTTAAATAAAAAATAATGTCATTGGAACAGAATCATATCCAGTTTCTGGTAAATCTTTCATATAATTCGATTGACCAATTCCTAAGATAAAACCTGCTTTTTCATACATTCTAATTGCTTTTTTATTCGTACGTTCTGTTTGTAAATGAATATATTTATATCCACGTCTATGATACCATGCAATAATATTTTTTAATAAACTTGTACCAATACCACGACCTTGTGCGGATTTTCTTACTCCAAATAATGTTATTAAAAGTCCACCACTTGATCCAATATTAAACATTAATGCACATCCAACACATATATCATTTTCATGTGCACACCATATGTGATTTGCATTACGAATTGTTTCACGTAAATCACCATATGTAAAACTTTTTTGAAATAATGGATATAGAACATCTTCTAATTCCCATAATGGATAATTAAGATGATGAGTAATTTTAATTGGTGCTAAAAAATATGAAATTTGTTGACTGGATGAACGAAACATTATTATTACTGTTAAATAGTATTCATAAAAAGAAATAACATATTCTTTATTGTGTTTCGATTTTCTTGTTTTTTTTTTATCCTTATACTGTATAGGTGATTTACATCACACATACAGTTACGAATAATGAAGATTTTATATACATATGCTTTAGCAGTTAGAAAAACAAATTATTATGATTACTTTTTCACGTGGATAAAAAAAATAAATACTAAAAAAATATTTTTTTGTGATTTACTTATCTTGCTTTTATAATAATTACAAAAAGAACAAATATTTAAGAAATTTCGGTATATAAATTATCCATAGTAAATAAAACTTTATTTTTATCAATATATATTGAAATATTTGCATAAAGTAGTTAATATTTAACATTTGGATTTGTTTCAATATAAAAAATTATTGAAATAAAATCATTATTATTTTATAAAATATTTGTAAATAAAAGAGCTACTTATAATGATGTTATCGTAGATAAAAATCTATTTATTGATATGATATAACCTTGAAGTTTTTTTCGGTATCAGTCGGATATGTCGACGTATTATATCTGAAAAATTGAAAACTAGCTATAGATATCTATTTAATATATTACAAAATGGAATGTTAAATACCAAATAAAAAATTAAAATGAAATCGGTCAAATCGATGAAAGTCTAATGAGAGGAAGAAGGAAATATAACCGTGGAAAACTGCTTCTAGGAGATGCAACTCTACGATCAAGAAAAAATGATCCAAATGTTGTTAGAGGTCCTTGGGTTTTTGGGCTCGTTCAGATGGAAAAAAGGATTCAAGGTTGTTTCGTGTCTTTAAAAGAGATGAATCCACCTTACGAGCAATTATGCAGCGAAATGTTGCCACTGGTTCTATCATTATGGCAGATGAATGGAAAGCATACAGTAATATTTCAAGGTGACTTGGCTTCAATTTTATCCATAGAATAGTTAATCATTCTAAAAGCTTCGTAAATCCGATTGATGGAACAAATACACAAAGAATTGAAGCAAATTGGGGTTAGATGAAGACAAAATTGATTAAATCAATGAGAGAACCAAAGAAAATATATTACAGGATCATTCGCCTGAATACTGGTGGAGAGGAATCCATAATACAAACCCTTTTCTTGATATCATTGCTGAAATTCAACGTCCGAAGCCTTTACAATGAATTCTAAGACTTTCAACTTTTATCTTTTTTTTTAATTTTTAATTGCGTATTTAACATTTGATTTAGTAATATATTAAATAGATATCTATAGCTGGTTTTCAATTTTTCAGACATAATACGTCGACATATCCGACTAATACTTGCTTAGACATATTTAGGATTATATGCAGAGTTTCAGGCTTCTAAGTCTTGTATTTCGCCATAGCTCACCATTTCTTATATGCTAGGTGCATGTAACCTGTTAGCGGATGATCCATCATAAATACCAGAAGATGCAGCATGAAAAGCTCTACAATCTACAATATAAACCTTATACTAATTGTGTCCTTCTCTATTTTGAAAATAATAGCAAAACTCTATGAACTGCCCATCTCAGCATCGAGAATCGATTGCTCAGAAAACTGTTTATTTTGAAAGAAAAAGTGCATAATCAACATCCGCTTTATGTTGTAGCTTGTAAAGCTTTCACACTGCATCTTTTGGTATATTTTGTTTTATTATAATAAAATATTTTTGAGAATGAGAATATCAGATGCAAAATTCTTTCGTTTATTATAAGTCACGTATTAAGTAGCGTATAAAAAATTGCATGTCACTCGCGTAAAAGAAATGATAGATTACGATAAAGTAGAAGACTTAGAATTCTGAAATTTTACATATAATCCTAAATATGTCTAAGCATTATAATAGAATACTTGAACTCAAACGGCGACTTTTAGAAGAATCGGTCGAAAAAACTTTTCTAGTGCCCTATATACTTTAACTGGGCGTGATTGATGTTCAGATGTTCCATGTCCTTAGCAGAATAAAGTTGAATGCAAACCTGCAAGTAATTTCGTTCATAAAAAAAACTCATTTTATGATTTTTTCCCACCTATTATTGATTGGAATAGCATTTGAAATGGCGCTTTCTGTTGGATTTGACAATGGATCAGAAACATATCCAACTCCTTCAGATTGGAATGTATTCATCACCTAACTTCTGTTTCATTGTTGAGATGATGGATTCTAGCATATCGTCCTCGTGTAATTGAGCAATACTCTTCAGATTTATCTCGATGTTTTGATAAAGTACGTTGTGTGTTTTTACCCAATTCAATGTTTGAGTAATTTTCTTTTTGTGTACTGTCAGAATTTTTCAAGTTGAGTACGTTCAGGAAGATGAGCTCCGACAAAAACCACTTTAAGTGTATCACACAAATCATTCAATGTCAATGGTAAACTTTTGACAATATTCGGCACATTTTATAGAAAAGTAATGCAATTGTTTTTTAATGTTGCTTGGGCAGTTGTACTTGACTGAAAAGGCGAATGAAGCTTTATTGTATAGGATGTGCAGTGAGTCCTTAGCCAAAGAAAAACTTGAATATTTTCATTACGACTCGACTAAACGGGCTCATTTTTTTACCAAGGATAAAGACATGTTCACACTTCAAAACCATCGGGACAAGGTTGAGAAAAACCTTTGATAGGTATCACTATTGAATTTAACGAGAAAACTTTACTTTTTCGCATATAGGAAAACAACAAAATGCAGGATAGTGTAAAAGGCATTTAATTGTAAAGAAAATTGAGTATTTCCATTACCGCTCGACTATACCAGCTTATTTTTTAACTAAGGATAGAGGCATGTTCATATCCTAAATCCATACGGGCACGCTTAGTGAGAAGTGTAGTTTTCAAGATAGCGAAAATTTTCTTAGAAAAAGAATTATAAAAAAAATCTTTTAATAAACTTTTTAGAAAGGATAAAACTTCATATCAAAACCTAAATATTTTTCGAATATTTATATTCAATGAATCGAAAAAAATGAAATTGGCTGTTAACGAACAACTAAACTAAAATAATGAATATGAATTTTGACAAATAAAACGTTTATTTTTTTGTTTATAAATAAGTCACGTTTTTTAATAAAAACTCATTTTATTTATTTCAATTCAAATAATTTATATTATTAACGTTTTAATTGAAAATAATATTTATAATTGTTAAAAAAAAAAGACTATCGATGCAAATATAGATGTCATCCCTCAATCAACATTGAAGTAAACGATCCAGGCCTCTATTCGATGTTAACGTAACGAAAAAACATATGGCCACTAAAATTGTATTAATAATGAAACTATTTTTATTTTTATGATGTATTTCTAAATTCAAAATTATCAATAAATAAATTGAAAGAATATAATTTATAAAATACAAATGAATAATGAATTTTGAATAAGACAATGATAATAAATTCAATCATTTTAAGTATCTTGATTTTGTATTTCTCTAATTTCTTAATCAATTGTTTGTTTACTTAGATAGAATTTAATGGAATAACAATCATTATTCAAACTTCTCTCACATTATTTTTATTTTTCTAGAAGATATACGAGAATTTATTTGTAAAATTTTTCCACGACAAATTCATTAGTATATGGATTGAAACAAATCATTTATCACCCACATTAAATAATCTAATTTATTGTCATAAAATAATATAATCTACGTTTGTGTTTCTATTGAACGAATTCTAAATTTTCGAACAATCCAAAGCAGCATCTATGTGATCTATAATTTAGTTTATTCGTTTATTGCAAATTGAATATTAAAACCAATATGAATAGATCAATCCAACATTTCTTTCCAATATTAACATAGAAACGTTTATTTTCTATGAGTTTTCTATTACAAAATAATTTGAAAAAAATAATAATAAACTTTTCTCATTGCAATACGAGCACTACATACGTTAGTATGCATTATTTCGAAAAAACAATAATAACGATGAAGGTTAAGGACAACCAAATCTAATATTAACATTCTTCTTTTCATCAACAAGTAAATTATGATATAAAATATAATAATTGAATGAATGAATAGATTTATTCAAATAATATATATGTAGTGAAACTTGAGATTGTTATTTGAATAAATCTATTCATTCATTCATTCATTATATTTTATATTCAAATTTAAAAATGCCTATGTTATTATCAAATACTATTAAACGATAATACTTCTGTTTATTTCTTGTTTTTTTTTATACACTAATATTGAGCATACTCACAAAGAATAGTTTTAATATTAATTATATCATCTCAATAGTACAATTGCAATGTAATACTCCTCTCGTATAAATTCTAAAATTTTCGAAAAAAAATACTATTTTTATTTTTATGTGTATAATAGCATACTGCAAAATAGAAAGAAAAAAAGGAATAATTCGTTTATCCACATTTACTGTACAAACATGCATAATAAGAATAACAAAACGTAATTTTTCTATCGATAAATAAGAATCCTTTTCTTTATTTGAACAACATATTAATGAATCTATTATGTTTGGCCATCATTGGCTGCGTTTTCGTGCTCAGTAACATACTTTGAAAAAGTAAAAGTAATATCTTCATTCTTATATACATAACAACATATTGCAAGAGTGCGATAAATGCTCTTGAAAAATCGCCGAAAAAAACAAGAAAAAAAAATACATGACTTTTTTTTTCTTGTATTTCATTCATTTACTGATAATAACGATAAAATAATAATGTATACTTTTTTTGTTCTTCGTTTTTCTTGTGACAACACGAGCCACAAAATAGGGTGGAGACTGTTAAGTAGGAAGAGAAAAAAACGTTTGACGATAAAAAAAACAACAAATAGAAAAAACGTTTAAAATCATATAAATTCAAGTATTGTTTTTAGTTTGTCATTAACATTGTTCATCACACTCTTCTGAACACTATGGGAAATAAAAAAACAAAACCAGCAATAGCACGTGGATCAAAACAACATACCACCATGATGCTATCATCAGCTCCGTATACTCACCGTATTCAAAATTTCCTATTGGTCTGGCTTGACAACAGTATTGATGAAGTTAAAAATGCTGATTCTATTAATACAATGTCCAAATTACGAGAAGTTGTGAACACCGTACATACATTTACCACGGTAGATGAATGCGTTAACTTCATCAACAGCATTGAAGAAGAAAACATATTCATGATTTCGTCGGGTGCACTTGGAGAAATAATAGTACCTGTTGTTCACGAAATGTCACAGGTTGGTGCAGTGTATATTTTTTGTGAAAACAAAACTCGTCATAAGCTATGGACAAAAAATTGGGCAAAGGTCAAAGGTGTCTTCACAGATATTAAACCAATCTGTGAAGCACTGAAACAAGCTGCTCATGAATGTGATCAAAACACCATTTCAATGAGCTTTGTAGCCACGAATGATGATGTAACAAATAAAAATCTTAATGAACTCGATCAATCCTTTATGTATACGCAAGTACTGAAGGAAATTCTTCTAACAACTGATTTCGATCAACAGCATATTAAAGACTTTCTTGTCTACTGTCTGGAAGAATTTATCGATAATAATAACGAACTGAAAAATATTGATAAATTCGAACGTGAATATCACAAATATAGTCCAATCTGGTGGTATACTTACGAATGTTTTCTTTTTTCAATGTTAAATCGTGCTTTACGAATGATGGAAACTGACCTCATTTTGAATATGGGTTTCTTTGTTAAAGATCTCCACGAACATATTAAACAACTTCACTCTGAACAATATCCTGGACACGCTCATTCACACAAATTCATCATATATCGTGGTCAAGGTCTTTCACAAAAAGAGTTTGATAAATTATTCCAAACAAAAGGTGGACTATTATCTTTTAATAATTTTTTATCCACCACTATGGATCAACAAGTATCTCTTAAATTTGCTCGTGAAACAGTAGAAACTTCTGATTTAGTAGGCGTTTTATTCGTCATGAACATTGATCCATCCATACCATCAACACCTTTTGCTAATGTTTGTAGTGTTAGTTGTCATCAAGGTGAAAAAGAAATTCTCTTTTCTATGCATTCCGTATTTCGAATTGTGGACATTAAACAAATGAAAAATAGTAATGATCGTCTCTGGGAAGTGAAATTAACACTAACCAGTGATAATGATCCTGATTTACATAGTTTAACTGAACAAATACGCAAAGAGACATTTCCACATCTGAAAGGATGGTATCGTATGAGTAATTTATTAATGAAAGTTGGACAAATTGATAAGGCTCAGCAAGTATACGAAATTATGCTTGGTCACAAACCTGATGAGCATGAAGAAGCACATATTTATCATATTCTCGGAGTAATCAAGCATGGTCGAAGAGAATATACACAAGCAATTATATATTATGAAAAATCAATTGAAATCAATCAGAAGATTCTCCCTCCTACACACCCTGATTTAGCTGCTTCTTACAATAATATTGGTTCGGTGTATGAAAACATGGGTGATTATTCAAAAGCACTTTCATCTCATGAAAAAGCACTTGAAATACGACAAACAGTTCTTCCTGAAAACCATCCTGATTTGGCTGAATCTTACAGTAATATTGGTTTGGTATATCAAAACATGGATGATTATTTAAAAGCACTTTCATCTCATGAAAAAGCACTTCAAATACGACAAAAAATTCTTCCTCAAAATCATCCAAGTTTGGCCATTTCTTGCAGTAATATTGGTTCGGTGTATGACATTATAGGTGATCATTCAAAAGCACTTTCATTTTATGAACTTGCTCTGAATATAGGAGAACATGCATTACCTGAAAATCATCCACATCTTCAAATATATAAGAAGAGTATTGAAATTGAACGAAAGAAATTGTAATTGTGTGTATGCTTTTTTCTATTTGGAAAATAAAGATTTAAAAAAATAGAAAACAATTTTTCTTGTTATTTAAAAGACACGTGCGCGCATATAGAGAAACTCTGTCAAGTTGAAATAACACAATGGAACGATGCCTACGGGTAAGGTGACCCATACATATACATATATGTATAAGAACATGCATATATATAGTATAACGACCTTCACGACATAGTTTGTATTTTTCAACAGAAAGAGTTTCTTTATGTCGAATATATAGTCATTCGACAGGCTTTATAAAAGAAAGGAAGGTGGAACAGAAAAGACTTCATTATTCCTTTTCCTGAAAGAAAGGGTTATAGGGCGTTTAAATACGCCGGCTAAAATGCTTAAAGTTTGTCTGTCTGTTCAAGCCAATCAGAATTCAGTATTCGCTAAACTAATGAAAAGTTACTAATAGTTCTAACAATGGAGGTGTGTGTACTGTTGAGCGAAAAGTCTATATATTTTTACATCAAAAGAAAGCTCTCATCGCCAATATAACAAGGTTAAAATATTAGCTGCCCTTGGCTTGTCTGTACGGAGTTATGGGCATTTTACTAGATTTTCGACCTTTGGCAAGGCATATATAGAAAAATCGAATTACGAAATTTTGACCTGAAATTTTGCCCATGGATAGCTCTCATAGTCATTAGAATGTCCTAAAAATTTCAGCCAAAAAGAATGTTTTCTTCTTGGGATATCGAACGTTGAAGAAATTTGATTTTGAGACCTTCTCTTGTCACACATGATCATTTTCTGGAGGTTCAATATCTCAAGAAGAAAACATTCTTTTTGGCTGAAATTTTTAGGACATTCTAATGACTATGAGAGCTATCCATGGGCAAAATTTCAGGTCAAAATTTCGTAATTCGATTTTTCTATATATGCCTTGCCAAAGGTCAAAAATCTAGTAAAATGCCCATAACTCCGTACAGACAAGCCAAGGGCAGCTAATATTTTAACCTTGTTATATTGGCGATGAGAGCTTTCTTTTGATGTAAAAATATATAGACTTTTCGCTCAACAGTACACACACCTCCATTGTTAGAACTATGATTTTTTTCACTTTTTCCGTTGATTGTGAAAGTATTCTATCAGAAAACTTAATGTTTGTATTCAAACAAATATCAGATTTGAGATCACCATTAAAAACTGAGTCGAACTACATATAATTCAAATCTTTTAAAGACTTTTCATTTTATTTCGAAAAAAATCCTCCTGCATCCTCCCAGGGATATCTTCATAACACCCCGAATTTAATATATGTCATTAACGGCAATTTTATTGGTGAAACTAAGTTTCAGCCTTAATGATATTAACAAAAGAAAAATACCTACAAATATGTTGTGTATATAGTCTTGGAAATACATGATTTTTTAAGATGTTATATAAGTATCTCTGGATAGGGTAGGGTGAATTTTTCGAAATAAAATGAAAAGTCTTTAAAAGATTTGAATTATATGTAGTTCGACTCAGTTTTTAATGGTGATCTCAAATCTGATATTTGTTTGAATACAAACATTAAGTTCTCTGATAGAATACTTTCACAATCAATGAAAAAAGTGAAAAAAAATCATAATTCTAAGACATCTTCATCCAAAAATTTTTATGTGGCTACATTTTTTAAACTTTCGGAAATATTAGAGGTTGTAGCTCATTCAAAGAGCTATCCAATGAGCTGGACCAGAATTTTGGTATCTTTAATTTTCACGATAAATTATTCGTCACAAAATTACTGATAAACACAAATATAGATATTATATCAGCAGTGCATACTGACAATTTAGTATCGAATTCTACTGAATCAAATTCATTATTTAAGTTCCATTTTATCTTATGTATTTATTAGAAAATTGAATTCACTACCCGGGCATCACTTATTGAGGAAATGACCAAAACATGAGGAATTTCGTTAATAATTGTAAGCTTTCAAAAATCAACTGAAACATCATAAATTTAGCATCAAAATGATCGTCGCAATATGCTCTTTCTATTGACATAAAATTCAATAGGATTTAGAAGGAAAAGTATCAATGGGTCGATTTGTGGTTTTATGCGCTCCAGTCCTTATCAACACAGTTGTTAAAAACATGAACCGATAAAAAAATTATCTGTTTACGTGTTTTATCTAAGATTTTTCTCTTCATTTCAATCTATATTCTATCAATATTTGATCTCATTAATATTCAATTGACATGTATCAATTACTTCGTGTATGTTTATCACAAATATTATAAAGTTACTTAAAGCATTTTGCATTTCATTTGAATTTTTTTGTTTTATATATGCAAATATAAGCACAAATTTGTTTTTTGAAACATTTTTTTATTAGATAAAAGAAAAAAACTATTATGTTCGTTTTTTGAGAGAATAATTAAAAATTAATTAAGATTTTGACATTCTGCTGGTATATCAAATATACTTGGATCAACAATCTTTGGTGAATAATCTGTTGTTGTCATTGTAGTTATAACAGCTAAAATTTTTATAAATATATAAATTAATTAGTTTCTTAAATAAATAATTTCTTACGAGGATTTGCAAGAAAAACATTTCCAGTCAATGGAATACAATGACCATCACGACTAACTGTTGCATAATTAATTACTTCATCAATTTTAACAAACCATGTATCACCAATAATTTGTTTATCATCATATCCATATGTAAATGAATGTAAATAAGTAGCTGTATCTAGATGGAAATCAAATTCAAAGTGAAATATAAATAATGAATATTAGAAATTAATTTACCTGGAATACAAGAAAGTGGTTTTATTGGCATAGTTGATTTATAACATTTTTTTGAATCAAGATCAATTGTATAAATTTGTCCATCATTTGAATTTTCAATAATCCATAAATTTGATTTTTGTTGATCTGGTATTGAAAATGAAACACCTTTCATTCCAACCATACCAAGATATGAATCATATGAAAAATTATAATATCCCTTTTTTAAATTTATAAATCATTTCAAATGAAAGTATTTATTTAAACTAATATGACTTACATATGAACCTGCTGTTTTACCATCTGGTAATTGTACGCCATTGGATGTACTCATTTGTGCACTAAATTGTTTTGGTACACAACATCGGTCGGGTTCATTTTTTACTGATTTTATTGATTTACCATTTAAACCAATGATAAGAAGAGTAATGACAACAATTAATGTTGAGTAGAACATTTTTTCGGTTTTTTTTTAAGTCAGTTGTTCTGTATAGAATAATAAATGAAAAATGCATTCATATTTATAGAAGATTGAAACAAAGAAAAAAGATAAATATTTGTCATATCTTATATTTTCTTTTTTTGTTTATTAGTGTCATTGATATCTCATCACATCATATTTATCAAAAAATAAAGTAACTGAATCATATTCATATCTATTACGCAGCGCATATTGGGTCATTTACATTGATATCTATAAAAAAAATAGAACAGTTTATTATCGTGAGAACAAAGGTCAAACGTAGGCTTATCAACAAAATCAGTTTTGTATGGAAAGGAATAAAGATTATAGTGTTATATTTAGTTAAGTGGAGTGTGGAACCTCGTGTATTGATTATATATTGTTTTGCATTTGATTAAATACAAAAATCAGATAAGAATCTTATAAAGAAAAGGAGCAAACACCTGATAAAATCACACAAGTGGTTTTTTTTCCAGGCTTTTTTAACTAAGTCATATATCACTTAATAGACCATTAAATGATCGACACAATGTTCACCGAATTTAATGATATATTCAAATCAATTGTCTAAAAAATCATTATTTAGAAAAATTCTATTTTTCAATGAAAAAAGGGTTTGATACTGAGAACTACACGATTGACAAAATGATTGAATTATTTTATCACAAACACAAATAGAATGATCCACGAGTTGAAACTCAATAATAACACAATACATTTATTATTATTGAGAAAGAATCAATAAATCAATTTCTTTCAGATTTATTTTCACTTCTCAATTTTACATTTCATTACATCTTTATCTTTTTTTGATTGATAGTACAATATTTTAAAAATAAATCAAAAAATTTTATGATAATATTTTTAAATAATAATTAAAGTAATTTACGTTTGAAACATGGTGGTGGTGGTTGAGTATTTCCTTGTGCAATACCTTCGACATTCGAACATGCATAATATTCATTACCCCATGGATGAAAACCAGGATTATTTACAATTACATTATCAAATAGTATATTTAACATAGGATTAGAAGAATTACCAATAATAACTCCAGGACTTATTTGTGGATTATTAAGAGTAATATTTCGTAAAATAATGTTATTCCAAGTAATACCAGATGGAATTGGACATGAAGTTTCTGGTATAAATGGCCATAAAAGTGAACAAGCACCTTTAAAACCTGCTTGTTGTGGTCCAATCCATATAGCCCATTGAGAAGCATTATTTATTTGAATATTTTCATAATAAATATCAGTAATTTCACCAGTATGACCTTCTTCACCTGGACGTGATTTTAAATAAATTCCTTTAAATGTATTAAACATCGTCGAATTTCTAAATGTAATATTTCGAACACATGAATGTGCTGCAGATGGACCAACAGAACCAATTGTTAAACCAACACCTGAAGCATTAATACGTTCAAATAACATATTTTCACTACATGATGAATGTATACTATTTGAATCTTGTTGTTTTACTGCAATACAATCATCATCATTCCATATATTACAATCATGAATCCATACATTTATACCAGATATATCAAATCCATCTGTATTAAAAGCAGTTAATTCATTTAAATCATGCCAATTTCTATTTGGATTTCTACGTGCATCTACATCTGTATAACGAATTTCTAAATTTGCAATATCTTTTCCATAAAATGTCCATTTAGGAGAATTTTTTAATAAAATATTTTCAATTAAAATATTAGTAGAATTATAAATTACTAGTAAACGAGGTCGATCTCCACGAATAACTAAATATTCAACTAAACCCCACCAACGATTACCTGAACCATCAATAATTCCTTTATTATTTGACAAATGTGAACTAGTAAAAATAACATGATCTAATTGTTCAAAATAAAAACAATCATAAACTTGATGAGTCTTTGGATCACGAGGCCATACTAATTCATTATCAGAAAATTTAAGAATACCATCAATTTGAATAGTTACATTTGATAATCCACGAGCATAGAGACCACCCATTAACCAATATGTTCGATTAGATGGTATAAGAAGAATATTACCACTTTTCAATGACGAAAGAGTTCGATTGAGAAGAAGTGTATTTTTCCAACAAGTAGATAATGAACTATCACCAGCTATGCCTCCAATCGTTTCAAAATTAATTATTTCAACATTTGAAAACACTGAATGATCACTAACGGCATTAATATTGATATGAGAATGAACACTTTTGCCAAAAATAACAGTGAAAATGATTAGAGAACTAAACGTGAAAATAAAAGACGTCGAAAACATCAATTGCGCTTGATATTGTTAGTAAACAAATTCTGAGAAAAAAAAACGTGTCCAACGTTCTAGCTTTGTAACTATAAAGAAAAAGATAAGAACACATACATTTATTATCTTTTTTTTCTCAACTATCATTATCTATGATAAAAAAGGGAAGAATAGAATATTCAATTTGATTTTTATTTTGTTTGAATGTATACTTCTTTGTTTCTGTCTTTTGAATTTATTTCTTATCTAATTTCTTATTGTTATTCGCTTACTTTTCTCAATAAAATAAAAATGTCTAATGTTTATCATATTTATGAATTGATTTTTTTGAGATATTTTTTTCTTAACTATCTATATTCAATAGATATTTTTAAAATTCATATATATTTTCTTTAATTTATATTTGCTATTTGTTCTTCCATAATTTATTCGATAATTTTCAGGAATCTTTTTTATATTAAAAACTTTTCAAAGCATATAGTGTTAATTTGCATATCAAAAAATGAACTTATAAAAATCGAAAGCAAAGAAAAATCAGATAGTATGAGAAGTCATTCGTTGATATCGATTTGAATGTGCGCCGAAAATTGTAATTTGAAAGATCATTGTCTTCGACTTTTATATATGACAGATAAGATTTCATGATTATTAAATCAATCATGTCTTTTTATAACACATAAATAGGTTCTCTCGTTTCTATTCAGAAAAAAGAGTTTAAATCAATACATATTACTTATGGATAATTTATTATATATGTATGTTCTTCTGATATTCTACTGAAAAAGTCTCATACAATTAAATTAAGCCAGATGAGTTATCATCAAATCATATAAATAAAATTCGTATTCTTATAATTCTTAGACATTCCTATCATAATATAATAAGTTTATTAGGCAATTAAAAAATTCGAGCCAACTCCTTTATGGTATCACTTGGTTAACACTAAATCAGCCTCTCTATCTTAACACACTCAACATACAATAGTTTAAATTAAATAGATTTTCAACTATGTCATTCATCATTATAAAACCTGAAAATTCGTTCCATCAGGCTTCAAAACTATGCAATGTCCATGTAAGTGAAAACAATCCTATTACTATCAATAATTAGTTGTTCAATATCAGAGAGCATACATTTAGGATAAAATGTAAAAATCAATCGATTATCAAAACATATGGATTCAATATCATTCTCTTTATGTGATCCTAAAAACATATCGATTGTAAATATTCTTATTTGTGAAATGCACAGAACTTGGTGATAGTGCAATGTCTTTCAATAAAATTATTTCACCCTCAATGAGTTCAAACTTTTGTTTCTTCCAAATACTTCAGATTAATGTAAATGGTATCTTTGTCATAAGCGTAACATCTAACCATGAACTTTTTGAGAGAACATAAAACAACTACTAAAGAGTATTTGATAAAAGATTTATCTCAAAATGTTGTATTATTGATGAGTTATGCTGCTCAGAAGGGTAGCATACGATTTCTATAAAAGTGAGTTCATTCTTGTGATGACTGGTATTCTATCAAAACTGAACTAACATGCTTTATAGTTTGAGCGTTTAAAGTCTCATTGATTAGATATTCAATGATGAGTTCATTCGCTAAAAACTTTCTAGTATAAGTAATTGACAATGATATCAATTACGACTCACTGAGAATAGTATTCCTGTAGATGATTAGCCCATAAACCCTTACATAATCTAAGATCCAGTGCACGGAATACTTTCGACACATATGGCAGTTTGAAAATGATGTTATTAAACTATATTATGAATTGTATTCCTGTTTAACATAACACTTTCAATACGAAAAATTTATCTTAATCTTCAACTCAATAGTAAAAATGTCACCAACAATTGGAGTTACGTGAAATTCTGTCACAATATTCAGCAGTGAAATGTAGTTTGTTTTCGTTTCATCGACTTGTGACAATAGAAAAAAGACACAAGTTTTTTTTTTTTTTCAAAATTCGTTCTGTTTCTTTGTCAATAGTACTGGAACATTGACTAAAAAAAGAAACTAACAAAATGCCTCGTGCTTTTGATGTACTCGTTTATTTCTATATGCGCCATTAATTTTTACTCGTTCTCTTTTTTTTTCTTCTATCGAACTGGAGAATATATACATACATATGCAATGAGTTTTATTTGACAGAATCAACTGAAAAACATTTACTTTTTTTATTCATTATTGTATTTTTTTTACTGTACTAAGAAAGTAGGTCGTCAAAAAGAAAAATTCATCTTTAGTGATTGGTTGTTTCAAAAAACGCCAAAACAAACGAAACTTTCTTTTATGTTATTCATGAACTCTCGCAACCGTGTCCATAACCAGGAATGCGTATTAAAACGATAAAATTTTGTATTCTCTTTTTCAGATCATTTTCTATGAATGGATCGAAAAAACGATAAATATATAGCTCAACAAGAAGCACAATCCGGATTCATACCACTGAATAATATGAG
>JAJEKB010021016.1:854723-896937 GCA_022393335.1 Macrotrachela quadricornifera
ATCAATAAAAGATATTCTGGCTTCTGCAAAGAAGCTCTTACAAGTGGAGATTTATTTACCATGAATGGTAAGTATTTCAATATAAAGAGAACAATTCAATCCTGAATGAACTTTCATACAATTATCATAAGTTAAATTCTTGAAAAAAAATTATTATATGAACGAAAGTGATGACTTTTAGTATCTCAATTTTTTATTTATATTGAATATTAAGATTTTGAAGTAGAAAGAATGTTGATGATTTTGAATTTGATTGTTATAGTTCCAATGAATCTTGATGTCAAGATGAAAATGCTCGTTATTGGTGCTCTATTTTTGATTGTAAGTTCTATTTAATCGGTATTCTTAATTTCTATATTTTCATCTATAGGATTTGATGAATTATGCTATGAATCCTCAACAACAAAACTCGTGATATCAACTACAGTTGACTAATATAATGAATGACTATGAATATTCTTCTACTTGAACTATTTCATATATATATTAGTGTTGAAACTAACTTTTTATTTCATTATATACTTTTGCTTATTATCAGCTGTACATAAATAAAATGTAGTGATGTAACTATGATTAGAGTAAGACAGCTTGAATCCTTCTCCACCATCAAAGATTTCAGCCTATGTTGAGACATAATAAAAAGAAGAAAAATGATATAAGATACAATCTTCTTCTCCGAGTATTGAATTACGCTATCTAAAATTAGTAAATATAGTATTAAATTGAATTTTTGAAAAACAAAGACGTCTACAATACGTGCGAAAGATCGGTAGATAATTATTCTATAACTCAATTGATTTTCAGATTTTCTTTCAAGAAGAGGAACCAACGAGACAGACATTACAGAATAACTAGTAAAGCTTGTTAGAGATAGAAAAATGAGAAAAAAGAATCGAAATGAGTGACCATTTAGTCTTTTATGGTTCTGTCTCAACGAATAAACAAGAGTTTATCTATTGATGTCCAATAGTGATGCATATTTATAATAAACAGATAGTGTATGTTTTATCTTCTTTAATACCAGAAATATCTATTCTTTTAATGAATAACAGTAGAGGATTCTCATAATAGTCAAAATCAAATTGGGCTTCGCCTCTCAGTTGCAAATGAACTATTCAAATTTCTTATATTCTTGTTGACATTAGTCAGTATGACAATAACTCTTCATGCCAAGTGAAATTATCTTTCTATAAAAAAAAATAGAGAGAAGACCTCATTTCAGCCACAGTAATATTCGATATTTGTGTGACTTGCATATCCAACAGAACGAGATTATGTATTTCTTTTTCAGCAGTTACACTTTTATATCCAAACCGTAGCTGGCATTAAGACTACTATACTTCTGTATTTAACTATAGCTTAATTGGATTGTGATCGAAAGCAAGTATCCATTATGCACCAACGATGATAAAGTAGAAAAATTATATGAAAATCTCCAAAAGTACTGTTTTAGAAAATCTTCTGTTTTTGACTGACGATGTAGTTAAAACCAATTGTTGTTTTAAATTTAAATATAATTAGATGTTTACTACTTAGGGCATACCAAACATAGTGACCCAGGTACCTTATTTTCTTATAATAAGCTTACAGTCAAAATACCTATTAACGCCACGAGAATTTTCACACTTCTTGTTCGATTTGATGCGCAGTTATTTTGCATTCGATTGAAAATGTTTTTTATATATTAATGATTGCTGAAATCTGGACTTTCAAATAGTATAACTTCGATCTATCATTTTCAATATGATATGGAAAAAATCAGTGGTCTCCGAACATCGACTGCGTCTGTCGTTATTAGAGGCACATTCCCTAATAGCGACACAAAGCCAATTTTTGTCCTTAATAATGGCGTATTATTATAAATGTATAATGTCTTTATTACTGAACTGTTTCGTGATATTTCAGTCATGATGAATGGTGATTTAGATCAGATAATGGCTAGCTCTTGTTTTCAAGCTGGAAAGTTCGCTTGGTGTCGTTATTAGAGGCACGTTCCCAAATAATGAAAGTCGTAGACGATGATCGTAGACCATGGATATCTTCCGTATAATGTTGAAAATGATAGATCGAACTTATACTATTTGAAAGCCTAGATTCCAACAATCATAAATATATAAAAATATTTTCAGTCGGATGCAAAATAGCTGCACACCAAATTAAAGAAGAAGTGTGAAAATTCTCGTATCGTTAATAGGGATTTTGACTGTATTGAAATCTTCTTTCTATATAAGAAGATAGAGAAAGCGAAGTTCTTTTTTCTATGCTATTCGACCACTTTTTTAACTTCTAGCATAATAAGAAAATTTCAATAAGAACTGTTTTTGTATAAAACATAACTGTTTAATGTTATCATATTTTCATCTATGTGTATTTTACTTTTGTTTTTTCTATTCACTTTACCTTCTTTGTTTTTCTTCTTGTCGTTTCTAATGTCTGTCTCTATATATATACTGTAGATGCAGTTTATAATAGCCAGTAGTAGTAGAGTAAAGGAAAAGAAATATGAGACAAGTTCAATAAATTTTTATTTCATTTTTATACTCTTCTCTCTTCGAAGAATACATGAATGCGGTTACGGCATCGGGTTGATTATCTATATTTTGTTTGATTAAATAGAATAATCAAAAAGCACATGGTGCAAGATCTGGAGAATTATCTGGATGTGGTATTATTGTGACACCTTTTGATTCAAGGTAATCGAAGACAGCTGTGTGAACATGGGGTTTTCCATTGTCATGGAATAGTTTAATACCATGTGTGTTAAATGAGTGCTTTTGCTGCTTGGTTTCATTGACGAGAGGTTTTAAACACTTATGAATAAAATACTGATAAGCGACAATTTGTCCGCGTTCAATACGATGAACAAGAATAGGACCACTTGACTTAAAAAAGATGCAAAATAAAGTTTTTGGAGCGAACTTATCGGGTCGAAGTACTGAAGGTAAAGGATCTCCTTTTGCTATTCAAGCAGTATTTGATGATTTGCGACCAATTTGTGTGTGATAAAACCACGACTCATCATCAGTTACCATATCACATAAGCGCCACATCTTTTTTTCAAATTTTTCAAAGTTTTCTTTGCATATCTGAACTTGTTCAGCACGCTGGCAATCAGTCAGATGCTTTGGAATATAACGAGCAGTAATCTTTGTGAGCTACAAATGGTAGGAGATAATTCGCTATGTAGTGCCATATTTTGGGTCAGTTTGTTTCTGTATTTCTTTTATTGTCACATAAGGATCATCATCAATCAGAAGTCGAACTTGTACAATATTTTCAGATGTTGTTTCAGTAATAGGTTTACCAGGTCGTACTTCATGTTCAGTTTCCACCCAACCTTCATGAAACCACCTATTTCACCGTTTTAGTGTTCTGAATGAAGGAGCTTGATCACCATGGACAAAATACAGTTTATTATGAATATCTTTTGCTGGGATATTAAGTGCGGTACGCGTTTTAATATAAAATCGAAAATGTTCTTTATCCATTTAAAACTAATTAGTAGTGTTAAAGTTTAACCTGTGTCAAATGGTTTCTTGCAAATTATTTACTAACGCAGAATAATTACGGAATCAGTATGGGCAAAACTCAACTCCCACGTCTAAAGTGGCTGATATATATACATGAGCTCGATTATTCAAGAACATTCCAGAAGATCATGAATTCTATGATATTGTCATAGCGCAGCCATGATACTGAAAAACCAAAGACAAAAAGGTTAGAATCTTACGTAACGCTCTACTTTATTGTAGTGGTGCATATGAAAACACCTGACAAAACTTCACATACTCACGAAATGGACTGAGCAGATCTCTTAATATATATGAAAGTATGTATCCATGTATAGAGTGCTAGGCATTAGAAAGGATGAGAGGAAAAAACCAAAAATAAAATACACATAGATGAAAATGTGATAACATTAAATAGTTATGTTTTATACAAAAACAGTTCTTATTGAAATTTTATTATCATGTTAGAAGTTAAAAAAGTGATCATATAGCATAGAGAAAAAAGAACTTCACTTTCTCTATCTTCTCATATGGAAAGAAAATTTCAATAAGCCTATTAAAAGAAAATAAGGTACCTGGGCCACTACTTTTGGTATGCCCTAAGTAGAGGAGTAAATTTGTCCTGTAGCCCATGGAATCGGCGTTTTCTATCAACCATTAAAAAATTTAACTCTACTATTATAAAGTCTTCTCTGATTTATTTTTTTATTCCTAGTTTTCACATACCTTAAAATTTAAATATCTATCTCTAGTGAAGCCAAGAGTAGCTAGTATTTTAATCATGTTAGTTTGGCAATGAGAGCTTTCATTTGACCCGAATATGTCCTATCTCCTTGCCTTACATCACACACATTTCCATTGTAAGTAACTCTAGTTTTCCAGCGGCCCATTATGTCTGAACATTCCATGTTCCCATAGAAACTGTAAGATTCCGATCTTCATAGTAATTCAATAAAGGCCTCATTGCTTATTTGTCACAAACACTATTCTATAAAATATTTAAAAAACATTCTTAAGCAATAGTGAATCCACAATTATTGTATGTCTATAAGGCATCCTTAATGCCTTCGACAGAAAACAAGATCGTAAATAAAAGTTTTGAGAATTTATTTTTTCCTTTAATTACAAATGTTTTATTTTGCAAAGAGAAAGAAGTTAAATCGATGAGAAATGATGCACAATTAATGATACGGAAATGAATCTAGAAAAATTATTTTTTTTTCAATTATTTTCGCATGAAAACTTTATCATATATAAATATAGAGTGCCATTGGAATAGTTTGGTTTCATGGAGATAACAATTTTTAGAAAGACTTTGGATTTTGCACTTTCTCCAAACTATTCGAAAACAAATGAAACCGATTCTTCTTTATTAACGTTTTTAGAGAAATTATTTGATATTCATTTTTTAACAAGAGAAAATTATCATTTGATGAAAAAAGAAATAGTTTGTTCTTTCTTTCTTTATTTTCCCATTAAATTTTTCTAATTTATTTTCTCTCCACTCTTCACAGTTGAATAAGATGTATATATATGTAAAAATTTTCTTCAAAAATTATAACAGTTGGTGATATAACAAAGAGAATATTTCTTTCTTCAATAGATTACACGATGAACATCAAAATTTTCTTTCATTGGCTTTACAAGGAAATATATACTTACAATGTTTTTGTACCTGACGAAAATGATTATGATGATAATGAAAACGAACGAGAAGTATCAGCAACTGTTTTGAGACGGCAAAGATATGCAACTCGATTGTATATTTTACTTCTCATGGGTAAGTAAAAAGGAAATGAGCTTTTCTTACTGTGTTGTACAAAATGCTTGCGACTTGTTAGAAGCCGAATGGTAGAGTTTATGAGAAATTTGATTTTGCGGCAAATTCAAATATCAAACAATTTTGTAGCAAAAATTCGCTACCATAGATACAATAGTTATGATCATGACAATATAATGTACATAGCGATCAGATTAGCATAATCATTTTACCTTCTAAGCGACATGATGCCCTATATCATTTAAAAGTTTCTCCCAGTAGCTTCTATGTACAAGATATTTGTGATATTGCGGTGTTTGCTGTATAATGGTATTTCTGGTATTAACTTTTTCAAGCATATTAATCCTTATTTTTTTTCTTTTTCAGTGTTTTTGTATATTCTTTTCTATATCACTTTAATAAAACCACAATCTCGAACGTACATTGTTTCTTCGATTAATCTTGATGTTTTCAATCAACTATATCTTGAACATAGTGAAACTCTTTCATGTCCATGTTCAAAAGTTACAACACCTTATCGAAATTTTGTCTCCTACAACGTCACTTTTCATCCGGTTTGCAATAGTACGTTTGTTAGTGAATCATGGATTGAAGCACTATACTTTCCCAATGCGAGTATGTATGGAGTAGCAGACTTTCGAACAACAGCTCATGCTCAGGTAAACATATATATTTTTATTGTTAGAAGAATGGGATTGAGGATTTTGATCTATTGAGTATAACCTTTGACAAATGAGTCTTTGTACCTTCACTCTTGTTCATTATTTTCCTCTCATTATGTCCGGTTAGCTGAGAGCCAATATCCAAGTCAATAGCGTAGTATCATTTTTAACACACGAATAGCCCTTTTCCTCTGTTAGTTAAATATTTCTACTGAATCATGCATTCATGATGATTCAACCTCACCATTTCTCTTTCCAAACTTTATTACTCCAAAGTCAAAACTTGCAAACTTAGCAAGATCCATCGATAATATAGGTCATACGATAAATTATAGTAATTACCAGGAAATTCGTTTTGGATAAATTGGAAAATAATTTTCACTCAATTGAGAGCGAGGGCAAAACACATGCACAGGACATCGATTAGACTCATAATGATCAGAATGCACATACTAAGTATAATAGATATAATCGGAATAACGGACATTAGGTCCATTATATTACTTAAAAGTCTTCTCTTACAGATGTGATGAAAAATAAATTCCTGAGAAATTGCTATAATGCATCAAATCTAATGGAATTTACATTAGTAATATTTCAATAACTACAAAAGATTTATAATTTATTATTAGAATTTCTTTTCTTCTCGTTTAGTTTCGACTTTTGGCCAACTTATGCTCATTTTCTCAAGATGCAATGTTTCAAAATCAGCTTGATCTTGAGAATAATGAGTTTGTCACTCTTTATCTTCTTCATCAATCACGAGTTCAATCAGAAGTTTATGCTACTACAGATTTATTTCAGAACACTCTCTCTACTCGAATTACTTCATTTGTCAACTATCTTCGAATCACCACACGAGCAGATTATTTGGTTTCAGCTCTCAATACAAATTTTTTGGTCGCAGCTGATGCTATAGGCAGCGAGCCTTATATGGTAGGAGGAATGGTAACGTATGGTTCATGGTCCATAACAGGAGAAGAAACAAGCTCATATAAGTCATGCAGCACTGAAAATCCAACAAGTTCAGTAGGTTTCCTTTCAATCTCGAATGAGACACAATTTGTTGCTCATTTACGGTGGGAAGAGCCTAAATACAATTCTTCACTTGTAAATGGATTTTTTGCTGCATGTACTCCTTTCGAAGCTCTTTTGGCGAGTACACTTGATTGTTTATATGATATTAGCTGTCTTCAGTTATTATCTTATCACTTTCCAGGGCTAAATCAAGTAAGAATAATACTATTCTATATCTCTTTTCATTTAGAATTGTTTTGTTTAGATAAACATCAATTTGAGTAGTGCTGTTCTTTGCGATTCAGAGAGATCAAATGTGTCCGTAAACAATCTTTTGCTAAATTTATTTGTTCACAATCGAACACCAAATATCAATTATATGAAATACTTTGAGCAATGCTCTCCTTCATTCTGCACTTACACAACAACAAATGAAACCGATTTTTCTTACACAATCACTCTTTTCATTAGTCTTTATGGTGGTCTCATTATTATACTTCGTCTTATTGCACCTTTTTTAATTGACATTCTATTGCAATTGAAACATCATGCGCCACGTAGAGATGTTAATTCAGGTATCTGCACTCAAATACAATTAAAAAATTGTTGTTAAAGATAAATTTTCTATTTGTCTTCTAGAATCTATACCTACGAGACGTTTTTCTCGATTTGTCGAATGGATGAAACGCTTAAACTTATTCAAGGAAATTGATAATCGATCAGAACAGAGTATCAAACAACAGAGGATTATTACCCGTGTCTATGTGGTATTAATAATAGGTATAGTTGTTCGATCGATATTTTCTTCTCGTAATAAGCAAAAGCTAGAATTCGTATTTTTATAATATCGTTACCATAACAAGATATTTTCTGAAAAATAACCATATAATCTGACAGCTCGCGGAATTCTCTCCCATCCTATGTATTAGTTATGCTCTCCCATACAATTATGAAACACAAATTAATTCAAATGATATGTATGTATGTATGTAGACATTCTGCTAATGACGATCTTTTCCAGCTCTCCTGTTCCATAAGCTCTTCCTTTCTTTTATTCCATAACTTTCAATTTATGCAAATAGTCAGGGTTTATCAAAGTATATAATAATGTCTGGAAGAAGTCATTCTTGTACTGCTCACTATCTCAAAAATAGAACAAAGATGATGATAGAAATGAGCAAATATACAAGGTGATAGAGAATAATATCAATTTTTCAGAATATGTGGCTATTTTTCGAAAAATGCCCTTGTAGAATAACAATACACATTTCCAGCTTTTGTTTTCTCTCGATAGTCAAAAACATATTCAGCCTTATATGCAGATATAATATCGAAACAACGTTTCAAGTAATCTAAAATTTATTTTTTGATTACTAGGTTCAATAATGACTCTACTCCTCTTCACTTCACTCGACCCTCAAATAACAATCATTAATATTTCAAATCCTTCACTAGAAACTTATGAAGATTTACAGATCTCACATTCGGATACACTTCGATGTCCTTGTACAAGCGCAAATATATTACATCGAGCATTTATCTCATTATCTCCAGTTTTTCATCAAGTGTGTTCCAGTGATTTTGTCACAGATCAATGGCTTGAAATATTAAGAAATAGTTATGCATTCGAAATGACTTTTGACTGGCGTAGTAAATCTTTTTCACAGTTTCAATTGTTATCTAATCTTTGTCAATTCGCACATGAAACAGTTACCACTGCTATTGATCGCTTTCTTATGGAATTTTTCGTTACTTCGAATGCATTAACCAAAATCGATTTTGACCAACAAATAAATGCAACTCTCGATGAATTTTTCCAATCTACAATTATTTATTTTGATCTTTTTGTCGAAACAACACGTCTTTTTATGCAGGTCGATCAGCCATTTATGGGATCAATATACCCTTACTATTATCAAGACGATTTGGACTTACTTTTATCCCCGACATACCAGTTAGTGGATGATAGGTTGATGATAAGCGTATGTTATATGTGAAAAATGATAAATATTGTTCCTTTCGTTCATGTATGTTTGTAAGGATTCGTTCACTTTAGTGTATTGATGTTTCTCCAACTGATAAGATTCGCTTAATTCTGAGTCTGTTAGTATAAACACTAACAATGAATTAATATAGAATCAAAAATTGTATAGATGTAGATTATGGAACGCAATGCTTCGAAGAATGCATCTTAGCTTGAGTATAGATAAGAGATAATCACAACATCACATCCACCTTAGATTATATTATTGTTAGTAATACATTTATTCAACCAAAATTTTAGCCTTTTTTTTATCGTTGTTCATTGACTAGCGTATTTGATATATGAACTACTTAGAAGAGTGAGTTTAATCCTAAAAACAAGCAGTAATCATGTTTCATCGATGTAGCGTTGAGAGCAAAAGCTTGAAAAAAAAAGACTTTCGATAAGTTATCTCTTTCACTACTATGACGTCAGATTAAATGATGGTTTCTAAGATGCGATCAATGGTATTTTATTCTTTTCTCTTCAGTTCTTGTTTCTAATGTATGGAACTCGTGATATCAATACAACGCACATCAAATGTATTTGTGCAACTAATCCTCATTGCCAAAGTCCGATGATTATTTACGAAATCGACTATCGTTTTCGTATAGGATATGACTTTCATGTCGCTTATGTAGTGCCAAGTTTCAATGAAGGATGTTCAGTTCTTGAATCTCTTCGACTCTCAACTTTCGAATGTTTTTATACTACTTCGGACTGTTTCTCAGTTCTATTGCGTTACATTCAAGAGGCATTTATCTATAATGTTGAATATCCATCGTGGTTAGATGTTCGTCCTCTTGTTTATAATTCAACATCGAGTCAATTTCCTCCAAACATTTCCGTATCAACAATAATTAATAAAATCATGATCGAACGATGGGATTCATCTATTTCATATGAGCAATTTTATCAATCATGTGCACCTAGTCATTGTTCTTATTCTGACAAAACTCAGACGAAAACAGCGTTTGGAATTATTGCTACTTTAGTATCTATGATTGGCGGTGTTAGTGTTTCATTGCGTTTGATAACACCTCATATTGTGATGCTTTTGATTTCTTTATTTACAAAGAAGAATGCAAGGCAACAGCGACGAGGTAATATTTTATCCTTCTTTTAGTGTGAACGAAAATAGATATTACAAATTTTAAAAATAAATCAAAAATGCTTAAATATTCGATAGTTTCAAAGTAGTAGTCATAAAAAAAAGAGTTCTCGAGATTAAAGATTGTTTTGAAACTTGTGATTTTTGTTATATGATAAAGAGAAACAATGAGAAATGAATTATTATATGTATATAGTTCGAAGAAAATTGTCCGATCATCTGAAATTGATCATAAAAAATCTGATTGAGCTATTGTATACCACTGCAATCAATCTCAACATTTTTTCGGCACGACATTTTGGAAATAATGTTAACCGAGCATTAACTAAACGTCTTGGTCAATGGACCACTCGTCTTTACATTCTTCTATTTATCATTACTCTTGTGGTTCTTGTTCTATACTCTATTATTCAACCACAACCATTAACAAAAAACTTCAATAAACCATCTTTTGATTTTTACAATCATCTCAGACAACAATATGGAGATGTATTAAAATGTTCATGTTCATCAGTTGCATCGATGTTTAATCAATTTGTCAATATTGAACCCGAATTTCATCAGGTAAGCACATATCATTGTAATGCTTTTATTATATAATGTTCATCACTTGACAAATTCAAAAACGGAGTTAATTTGATGAAATGTAGGTATGTTCAAGTCAATTTATCTTGAATGAATGGAGAAATAATCTTACTGGTAAGCTTTTCGGTGGTTCTGGTAACAATAGAGAAATAGATTATCGTGGATTCCTTTCTGCTCATTTACAATTCCTTCAAGGTTTGTGTCAACTCTCCATTCAATCAGTCAATAGCTTGATTGAACAATTTCTTTCGTCACTATTTATCACTGCTCAATTATTATCTCCAGACGATTTTCAAATTCGTCTCTCATCATTAATCAATCAAACTAAATCAAATGCTCCTATTACATTCAATCGTCTTCTCTCTTTGACTCGCATTGTCAATCATGGGAATGCTATTATATCAACTTATGGAACTAATTTCGAGTATATTGAGGACATTTTCGGAGAGATTTACACTTATGCAGTAACACGATCTTTAATCTATGACGATGCTTGTTCTTGTGGTTTATTACCAAATTGTACTACTCAAGCGAATTTCATAAACTTGGAAACTCTCGAAAAAACACCAATCAAAGGTATAAAAATTGGATGCACACCAAGTGAATCATTTCGATCGTCAACTCTTGAATGTTTCTATGATCAGTTATGTCTTGATCTTATTCAAAACTATACCAATTACTCAACAAATATTATTCCTCTTAATCAAACGATAAACCGATTCTTAATAAATGCAACTGTAAATGAACTGATCAATGATGTATTTGTTGAAAATTGGACAACATCAATGAATTATTCATCTTATTTTCATAAATGTTCACCTTTATTATGTTCATATACTTATGTTGAACAATTCAATCTTCTCTATACAATTACTCTTTTACTTGGACTTCAAGGCGGTGTTAGCATTGTTCTCCAATGGATTTGTCCTCAGATAGTTCGACTCCTATTTAAAATATATCGATATCGCAAAAGGCGAACCACTCCTGTTCAACTTATATCTACTGTGGAAATGACACCTGCTGAAAACGTTAATGCCAATGTTGATAATCGAATTTCTCATATAGAACCGAATATATCAGCAGATGAAGTGTTATGGTATGTTTCTTTTCTATTCATTTGACTGATAATTTTCAAGATACATTCATTAGCGTCGATGTTGCATCACCAATACAATATTCTTTAAAATGTATCTTTATCTATACGATATTGATATTTGTAATAATCATTGTGATTATATTTTCGATTTTTATTGCTCGACATGAAAGAAAACAAGAGATTTCAACAGGTATGAACTTTTCGGAATAAATATTTGTTTCCGACTGTTTATCTCAATAAACAGTACAGAGAATAGAACAAGATATTATCGTTTGATAGATAACAATGGATTCATCTGACAATCCATGTGTATTTGGCAGTTAAAATAGTTTAGTTTCAAGTATTGAGAATTTTAATGATGAATAAATGACTTGCCCATCTATCTGCTCAGTCATGTGTCTTATTATAAATATGTATTTCTATCAAAGTATTGAAATTTTGAAAAATAGTTCACTTTAACATTTTCATTAACAGAACTCTCACTCTCATCCTCTTAATAATAACATATAGAATAATAAACTAATTTTGTTAGTTTCTTCAACTATAATTACAACGACAATCGATACCATCATTTATTCAATGACTACGGCAACAGCGAACATTACAAATACTTCCTGTGAGTATATCAAAGAATTCTAGTTTCTTGCTCGAAGACGAGAGTTTGTTATTTTCTGAGACTGATGGTATGAGATATTCATTGTTTATATAGAACGATATAAGAAGGATGTTTTATAAGTTTAGATCCCAATTTTATTTTTTCTGTACTCCGAGAGAAAAAGAATTCAACTTTATAATTTCAAAAAGCAACATTCAAAGGATAGTCTTTGTGTTAGTTCACAAAGTCCAGTAAGATTTAACTTTTCAAAAGCATAATTGAAAATTCATATCTGACCAACATTACTGGACTTCAAAATAGGTCTGCTGTCGCACGAACTCGTTTTTTCAACTAAAGGGATACCAAACCCTTTCACATTATTGATTTGGAAAGTTATTGTTTACTGAACTTTGTAGAGAATTTGACGGACTATCTTTTTAAAATAGATATTCATATTAAAGCAATAATAATTAAGAAAAGTATTGATAAAACATTGTCACAGTAACTATTTGTACAGAAAGTACGTATAAAAATCAAATTATATGAGTTTTTCTAGTTTTTTGATGAACGTATTATTTTCCTATAACTCAGTCAAATTAAATGTTATTCATATACAATAATAGTTTGAATGTTGCTTTTTGAAATCGTAAAGATAGAATCTTTTTGTCTCGGTGTATAAGATTGTTTTTTGATTTCTTTGTTTTTTCACTAGTACTACTTTGTCAGCCAACATTGCAGTCAATATCAGTAAACCCTAATAATTACACCAGTGAATACTTATATCCTCTTGCGGGGGATTTTAATAATGATAATCGACTTGATGTCGTTTTTTATTCAATCGAATATGATGGTATAATCGTGGCATTAGGGCTTGGGGACGGAAATTTTCAAGAAGAGAGAAGGTTGTCTCCATTAAATTATTTTGACATAGTTAATATGGGTTTTGGTGATTTCAACGACGATAATTATCTGGATCTAATCGTCATAAGTCTAAACGTGAGGTCTACAGCTCTTCTACTTGGAATTGGTGACGGCACTTTCCAAGCACCAACAATATTGTATTCTATTTCTCTTATATATCCTATCACTGTTGCTGTATCAGATCTAAACAATGACAATCGATTAGATTTTATTATTGCCAGTCTGTACGAAAACAACGTTTTTGTGTTACTAGGAAACGGTGATGGTACGTTCATACAACCAGCGGGTTTATATACTGGTTTTCGTAGTTATTTATATTCAATTGCTGTCGATGACTTCAATAACGATAATCATTTGGATTTTGCTGTCGTAAATCAGAATACTAGAAATATTGGCGTATTTCTTGGACATAATAATGGCAGTTTTGAAGCACAAATAGTATCATCTGCTGGTGGTGCTCTTGATCCATCCTATATAGCAGTTGGCGATTTTAATAGCGACAATCATTTGGACATTGCTATCTCTTATAAAACGAAGTGTAGTGTCGGTATTATGTTTGGATATGGAAATGGAAGTTTTGGAGAAATTCTAAAGTTCTACACACCATCTGACGTAACAGACTTTCCAATAGTTGCTATGGACTTCAACGGCGACAGTCACTTGGATATCCTATTTCACAGAAAAGATCCTTCGGGTGTAGATATTCTACTTGGAGATGGAAAAGGTCGTTTTCAAAGACAAAATTTATTTTCAGTCGAAATTATAGATAATAGAGCACGATTAATTATAGGTGATTTCAACAGTGATGGATATCAAGATATAATTAGTGTAGTAGCAGATCCTCCTTCTTTCAATGTTCTGTTGAACACATGTGGATGTTGTACGTTGCAATAATTATGCTTATCAATATTAATAATGCTTTTAATTTGCCAGAAAAAATAATATTGCACAATCGACTAGTGTATGCCTATAGTAGAAAGAAAACATTTAAAGATCTTGTTTCATCAGAATTTAGCTTTTTGTACTCCATCAAATTTCTAAAATAATATCAGTACATAATGAACTTTTGTCTGTCTTATGAAATATTTTTGCATACTTTTGCTTGCTTTTGTCTTCTTCATATTCTTTATTGTTTTCAATCACTTATTTTGAATTTCGTATAGCCATTATATTATTTCAAAAGATACTGAATAAAACACTGATTAAGTTGAATTCAAGTATTCAACTTTTGAAGCTTGGTACGCCTTTCCACAGGGTTTGGTCCTCACCATCAGCTGTTCATCTGTGGTGTTGGTACGCCCTCCTCCAGCATTTCGCCCTTACCCTCAGCTGGCCCTGTGTGGTGTTGGTACGCCCTGCTCCAGGATTTCACCCTCACCCACAGATACCTCTGTGAGGTTCTATACCCCCAATGTCTTCCCTCTCTCTCTTCGAATACTTGAATAGTTGAATTCAATTTTCAAGTATTACATATATGAGGTTAACATGATCTCCTCTTGCGTGCAACTTTCGATAAAGTTTAGGATATTTTTGGAAAGAAGTATGCCAACTGTAGCCAAAGTGACTAATGTCAGCACTTTATTAATGGTCCGTAAAAGCCAAAATTGTTATATATGATGAAAAAAGTACCGATGCTTGGTATTTTTCGAATTTAAAATTGGTAGTCTCGCTTTTGGAAATCATAAAATGTGATAAGTTTGTTCAGATTGAGGTGACTATAGTATCGCACTTATTGATAAATTACCTGCCAATGATTCTCAAAATAAATAGAATGAATTCAGTCGAGGGTTAAGCGAGTCACCATTGACGAGCGTTATTTGTTATATAGGATGTATCAAAAATTCTCAAATAATTTTAAAATGAACTGTTATCATGCTTCTTGATCATGTTCGAAATGTGCAACATTTTTTATTTCGTCTAGATCTTGTCCTAAGTTGATGGCAAAATTTGGAATTCTTTTCAATGATGCGTTGTGAAAAATTCTATTAACAATGGAAACCTTCATGATAGTACTACATTTCACAATATTGTGCGAAATGAAAAAAGGATTCGAAGATTATTTTTATTATCAAATATGTTTTTATATAAGAGAATCACCAGGTTATTCTTTAAGAACCACTATGATCAGAAGAATAGTAAATGGAGGAAATAATAAATTTACCAAATCACATGAGATACAAAGATAAAAAATCTCATTGTCAATCATAGAATTTAATGTAATATGATGATCCATCTAAAATTGTTATTTTTCAATTTTTTATTAAAATAAACTGTTGCATCATCTTATGCTCATTTTTACTGCTGATGAATATTTTTGTATGATTTCATCAGTCTTTTTTCTTTGTTGTAAAGATAAGAATATATGGTTATATTTGCATCATCAACTAATATTCTTGCATAATATTCTCTTTAAATATTTATATTTTATAAGAGGCAACATACTTTTTTTCTAGTCACATAATAAAATATATTTTATTATTAAGATGATTTCGTTTCCCTCCATCAAACAATTTCGAACGGTGATTGCTGATATAACTGAGCGTACTGATCAGTGCAACAACGATAATGATAAAGAACTCTCTGTACTCAATTTCATTGGTACTGTTAAAATCCATGGTACTAATGCAGGAATTGGTTATCATCGAGAGTTGGGGCATTGGTATCAATCACGTAATTTGATAATTACGCCAATCAAGGATAATCTTGGCTTTGCTCAATATATCGATCCTTTAGCTGATCAATTTTTTTCTGAATATGTTCTTCCACATTGTCCAATAATTCGAGAAAACTATGAACAAGGCAATAATATTCTCATTTTTGGTGAATGGTGCGGCGGAAATATTCAAGCAAATGTGGCCATTGTTGGTCTTCCTAAAATGTTCGTGATTTTCAAAGTAAGAGTCGTTGGTCGAAAGACGAGGAGAACAGGTGCAAATCAAACTGAGGGTGACAGCAATAAAAATAATAAAACGAATCCATTTTGGGTTTCACCAGAAGAGTGGTCAACTATCAAGTGGCACGATCGACTCATCTATAATATTTATGATTTTCCTACTTTTTCAATAAAAATTGACTTCAAACATCCGGAATTTTCACAAAAGCAACTTGCTGATATTACTGAACAAGTCGAAAAGCAATGTCCTGTAGGTGAATATTTTAAACGAATTGGCATCGGTGAAGGTGTTGTATGGACTGAATGGATGCAAACTCATGGTGAGCTTACATTCAAAGTGAAAGGTCGAGAACATTCTTCAACAAAAGTAAGAAAATTAGCCGATATAAATACCGAAAAATTAACCAGTAGAGAAGAATTTGTTGAATATGCATGTACTGAAAATCGCATGCGTCAAGCACACGAATATTTGCGAGAACAACAATTGACAATTGAAATGACAAATTTTCGAATATTTATCAAATGGCTTCTGAACGATATTATCAAAGAGGAAAAGGATACTATAAAACAATCGAATATGAATATCAATTATATAGGACGTGCGGTATCGAACAAAGCTCGAACATGGTTCCATCAACAATTGTAATACTAGAATTTAATCAAACCAATAGGAACACGATATTTATTTTCATTTTATTTAAATTAAAATGATTTTTTTTCTTTAACTGATCTGTTGAATTAAGTATAGAATGATGTCTAGACTTTCAGATGTCTTATATTCACTTTATCAACTTGTAAATGTACTTTTTCAAAGAGAAAGAAGTCTTTTAAAAGATTGAGAGCAACACAGAAAAAATGTTAAATATTAAAATAATAAAATCAAAATTGTGATTGCGATATGCATTACAATATTTCTTTTATTTTCATTTGTATCAATGTACTTTTAAGTTTATCTTGATCAGCTGCATGAACACAAGAAGAAAATCCATCTACACCGCGCGTCATATAAATTCCACTGAGAGAATTTTCTTGTTTTCCTAAAGTGATTCCTTCTACTGCACCTGCACATCTAAAGCACCTTCAATTATTTTAATGACCTTATCCCCTATTGAAATTAAATCAAATTTGTCTTCTATTATGGCAGCAATAGAACCAACTGCTTGAAATCCTAGATTTGAATTCCATGATGTTATAGGAATATCTGAGTAAATTCCACTTTCCATAATAGTTTTTCTATTTAATGCAATTGAAATATTTTCTTTTAGATTTGCCGTTCCAGCTTCATTTAACATAATTATCATCGGCTTTAAGGCCCACCCCCCTCTAAAATTTTTTTTTCCCTAGAACACTCAATCTTACTGAAATTTTTATTGAATAAGTATCTGACCATTGATAGTTCTCAGTGAAAATTTGAGCTTATAATATTGAGTTTTTCACGAGTTTTTGTAACATCAAGGGTCAAAAAGTAGGTGTCCATGTATCAAAGATTTTTGTTTTCAATTTTAATGATACAGACCTCTGGATGGTGTCAAAATGTAGAGAAAACCTGCCTCTATAACCGAACAAAGCCGGATTTTCGAAAAAAAAATAATAATTTTTCAAGATAGTTTTTTCGAAAAACCTAGATTCATTTTTTAGAAAACTCGAGTTTTTTGTAAACAAATAAATTGAAAACAAAAAATCTGGCTCTGTTAGGTTGTAGCGCTGATATTTACCTTCATTTTAAAACCTTCTCGAGCTCTCTAACATTTAAAATGGCGGAAAAATCTTTGTCACACTGACAGAAAAAACACAAAAAAACAGTTTCGAGAAAAGAGCAAAACAAATTTTGACTTTAGTCATTTTTCTATGTTAGGCGCTTCAGAAAAACTCTGTAAAACCCTCAAAATCCATCGTAAAACTAACAAATCAAAGTGCATTCGAAAGTAGAGATGGTGGGCTATCTAACTATGTATAAATCTCAAAATCGGTATTTTTGACGAAAATTGCTGTTTTTGACCCGGGGGGGGGGGCGGGCCTTAATTGAAGTAGGATCAAATAGCACAGAAATATAGGACCTTTTATTCTCCATCACACTATATAAAAGGAAAGTTATTTTAATCCTAGTATACGGTATTAAAGTGTTATTGCGCGTACTACTTTTGGTATGCCCTAAGTACAATCCATTAAGTATTTGTAAAGTAGACATAAAAAATCTCTCTTAAATATATCAATAGCATTAAGATCACATTAGATAGATAACACACTGTTTTTTTTGCATCAAGCAGACATTCATAATGTTTTTTCGTTGAGAGCCTTAGAATCCTCAAGTGATGCATTAATACACTTTAAGTTCAAGTATTATATGTATAAGTCATTTTTCAAACATATCATATATTTTTTTTCATTCTAGTACTACTTAAATTTCAGATCACATCGATACTAATGTGATGTTAATTTAATTGATGTATGTAAGAAAGTATTTTGAACTATCTTCATTGTTAGGCTTTTCCTTACTATAAGTGGCTCCACTTATGAATAGAATGGATCACTTGAGAATGTTTTCTCGTAGAGAAGTTATCCATTATATAGAGTTTTTCCATTGAGTGATCTATTGCATGTACATTATAGTCATATGATCAACTAATGTTTCTTGAATCGTTGTCTATTTGAGTTCTTTCAAGTTGATATAGAGTTAAGTACCTGATGGCAAATTCTTGTTATTTTCATGAACCAATCGAATTTCTTCAGAGAGATCCAATGTGCGTTTCGTCGTTGTCTCACGATGAAAAATAGACAGATGTATTATTGCTTCAGAGGCAAGCGGTCAATTTATTGGAAACTATTCATTCTTATTATTTTTTCTGTTTCTGCTTGCAACGAATTTTTCTTGCAATGACTAGACCGACAACGAAGAATGCAAAATGTATTTTCTTCTTTCCTCTTGTTTTCATAGACATATTCAGACGTTGTTGCATGTATGTTCGCTATATATAGGTTTTCTTTGTCGAAGGAATCGAAAAGTGTTTATTGTTAAGTGTAATCTATCAGTGATAGGGTCACATAAGTGATTTTTTTCTGAGAGGCAGTATATTACGAAGAAGAACAACAAGTCATTAAGAAAATCGTAGTTAATAGTTATTTTTTGACTCAATTTATACATTGATCAAATATTGTTCTTAATTATATTAGATTATGAAAATTTTCAAGACAAATGGAAGATAATTTCGACGATATTGATAATACATTATCATCAATAAAACATCGTCGTTATAAAATAACTTGTTTACTTGATTTACCAAATGAAATTTTACTTTTAATTTGTCGTTATTTATCACCAGCTTATATTTTACACTCATTTTATACACCTGAAAAACCTGAACTACATCTTCATCGTTTAATTATTGATTATTATAAAAAAATAAAACTTGATCAAATATATTTTAATGAATATTCTTATTTTCATGTATTATTTTCTAATTCAACTAATCCTCTTCAACCTTCATCAATTATATTAAGTAATCAACATGTATCTTGTTTAACTAGTCGATTTTTTAATTATATTCGTAATAATATAATTGAATCAATATTTACCAATTTGAAACATCTTATATTAATTGATTCTTCTACATATGATATTCGTAATATTGAACAATATATTGATCAACTTACACAACTTGAATATCTTCATATTAATATTCGACAACATAATAAAGATTTTGGTAAGTTTAATCAAATAATTAAATTATCATTTAATTGATAAGTGATATTGAAAAGAAAATCTTATAGAAATTTCTCACATTATTTAAGAATAAATAATTTTTTTTAGATATATTTTACACGGAAATGTGTGATGGATCGATCGGTCGATTATTATTCAATAAAAACCTATCAATCTTACATAATGTTAATATTGAAATTCCTGGTGGACTTGTATTGTATCATTCATTATTATCTCATCAAAATCTTCGTCATGTTCAATTTATTTTACAAACAATTGATGATTTATATATATTACTCAATAAACTTCTACCTAATGTTGAAACAATGATTGTTCAATTATCTCAAAAACGTATTTTGAGTAAGTTTATTGATAACAGTTAATAATTGAAATATATATCTATATATTTATTTAAGCATGTCATCCTCCACAATGTATATCAAAATGTCATCGTTTAATTGAATTTAGTTTATTAGAACCTCGTATTGGAATAGTTATTGATGATATTAAATCTATTCTTATTTATATGCCAAATTTAATTAAATTAACATTAAGTATTCGTGATACACCTGATCCAATATTTAGTAATGGTCCATCTTTTGAATCAATATTAAATGAATATGTTCCAAATATTCGTCAATTTGATTATACAATGACACATAGAATTCTAAATCAAGAATATATTAAAGATTTTGTTCAATGGTCAATGAATATTAAATATTATTCAAATGAAAATTCTGAATGGATTCATATATATTCATTACCATGGCCATCAAATAAAAATGATAAACGAAAATTACCTATTGTTAAAGATGGTTGGAATAAATCAGTTGGATTAGATGTTAAAAGAACATCATATATGGAACATGTTATGATTACAAATGCAAATGAATTAATTCAATTAAAAAATGTTTTTTATAGTGCTTATCAAATAACAAGTTCTATATCAATTGATATTAAATTACCTGAAAGAATTTCTAAACTTATTCTCACACAAGATGTTGGTAAGATATTTTATATAAAAGAAAACCTAGTTGATTATTTTATTTTAGATATTGGTTCGATAAATTCAATAGTTCATTTAAATATTTATCATTTAATAGTTAAACGTTGTTTAATATCAGAAAATGATATATCAATTCTTGCTCATCAATATCCAAATGTTAAATATTTACAATTATTATTTCCATTAAATAAAACATTATTTATTCGTTGTATTAAAACTTTATTTAGTAATGATGGTAGTATCGAGAAAAAGTTTCGTTATTGGTCTAAATTGATCAATTTTTCTACAGAAGTCGTTTATGAACAATCAAAATTAATAATTTCTGACAGTCAATTTCATCGTTGGCTTACTGAAAATACAGATTTGAAATATAATAGATATTTTTTTCATGCAAACTATTCTGCATCAATGTTTTCTGTTTGGCTTTGATTTTCTTCTATTTATATATTTCTTGTTTTTATATAATAAAGATAAAAAAAACATAATTTACTTCAAGAAAAATGTCCGATCTCGTTAATGTAACAGCAGTGATACTAAGGAGATAAAGTGTAACACTTCACTACTGAATTTTACAAGGTATTAAAGCTGTTTATACATGTAATTTTCGAAAATGATGAGGTTTTTTTAATAAATGGAAAACCCAGTCAGACAAAATCAGAAAAAAAAGGCATTTTTATGTGTTCAAAAATTTGATTTGTTTACTCAATACCACAAAAATATAAACAATTTTTTTATTTTTAGAAGCATCAATTTAAATATATCATTACCACTCGTTTTTTGTTTTATCAAAGTTTATTCGAAGATAAAACATGAAAAAATTGAGACAAAATATATTTGTCTTAAACAAGCTTTGTATTGGATAGTATAAGAAACGCACTATTAAGAATTATAAATCAGTCTATAGAAGTTATACTCTCTTGAATAGCGAACTATTGTCTTTGGATACGATAAATTTTACGAAAAACTTTCTATAGGGCCATATTTTTTAAAGTTTCGGAAACATAAGATTTTGTAGCTTTTTCAAACAGCTATTCAAATGTGCTAAACCAGAATTTTGGTACTTTCAATTTTTACGATAAATCATTCGTCACAAAATCACTATAGATCACAAATATAGACATAATATCACTAGTGCATACGTAGAATTTAGTATCGAATTCTACTGAATCAAATAACCGATTGATGATTCATATACACAATTGAAGCCCTATTCAAGAAGTATCAAATTCATTATTTAAGTTCCATTTTATCTTATGTATTTATTATAAAATTGAACTCACTATCCAGATATCATTTATTGAAGAAATAACCAAAAATGAGTAATTTTGTTAATAGTTGTAAGGTTTCAAAAATCGACCGAAACACCATAAATTTAGCATCAAAATGCGCGTCTCAATATTCTCTTTCTATTGACATAAAATTCAATAGGGTTTAGAAGGGAAAATACCAATGGACCAATTTATGGTCTTATGCGCTCGTGTCCTTTCTTTAAATTGTTGCAATGGTTTCTGCACTTATTGTTCGTTTGAGTTCATCATCAAAGCGTCCATCGCTATCACCGCGTCTTGTAATTGCTCTGAAGACCATTCTTCATGTAGGATGCTTTTGATGTTTCATAGTTTTGAAAACGATCGAAAGATAAAATCTACAACATAAAGCTGATTAAAAACAAAATAAGAGTCAGAGTGGATTCATGTTATATTGTATACAACAACAAAATTACAATTTAGTTCTAGATAAAAATAATTTTTTTTGTATAAACAATCTTAAAAAAAGAATTAGAATAATTGTTGCATACATATATGAAATATCTATTGAGACATATGTTTCACCATGTATATGCATATGTTCCTATTCAATATTCACAGATGCGGGCTATGAGTCGCAGCATACAGTATTCCACATAGATTTCTTCATTTTCAGTCTCAGGACTATCCACATATGTATTCCAAGTGAATGTTCGTATGATTTTGGAAACTTTAGTGAAAAGAAAAGTAGCAGAAATATATCGTATAATAAGAATATTTCTGCTATGTGAACCCACATACCCTACATTTTGACGAATTACCAGAGCCCTGATAGCCGATAACACACAAACACACTGCCGGTGTTTGTGTATATATGATATCGCCCCTCCGACACGACGGGGACGAAGGGTTGCATTTTGTCGGACAAAAATAAAAAGAAACACATGCATACTTACCTATTTTAGAGCAACAGCCATTGTAAACTGATATTAACTGGTTGCCAGGAAAACTAGCAATGATTAAGCTAAAAGTGATGAATAGATTAGTGTAAATGAAAACTTTGTATGCATACTTCTATTTCCTACTTTTTTGTCGTTCATTCAAGACTTTTCGAATTTATAAAGCCAAATTTGATAAAATATCTTTTGTACATGACATGTTTTTGTTAATCTAGAGCAAGATTGTGAGTCGAAGAAGAAAAGAAAGAAGCCACAATCGAATGTGAAAACGAATAAATATAGATTTACTTCAAGCTACAATATAGACATGACAAAAATTATATTAGTGCAGCATACAAATATTCCTTTCTATGTCTCGATTCTTCCACTTTCCAAAATTTTCAAATAAGAGTGTTTTTTCTTATTTTTCTTTTTTTATATACAAAAAGAAAACACAACAAAGTATACAAAAAAAAATCTTTATATTGTTTATTCATGATCTCACTCGTCGATGATAATAATCATAGCTAATAAAAAAAAAAATGCAACATTCATAAGACTTAAAATAATCTATCTTGAATAGAATGGCACCTCACTCGACAAGTTCATCGTTATCATTACCATCTGATAATAATATAGTTGGTGCTTGCCTAAGTCTCAGAAGAGAATAACGTGCACCAGCAGAAGGATTGTCTTAAGTGACAGCACAATAACGAGCCACAGAAGCACCTAGATAATGATGCGCAACAATAGAAAACCGACGAGCATAGAAAGAATCAACAGGCTCAAAATTATTAGGATCTAAATTTGGAACTGGTGCTGAAGCTAGAACTGGAGTTAGAGCAGCAACATCACCAACATTTGCCTAAAAATGACAAAAGAATCGGATGATCACATTATTCTAACTAACCAACTTGTTGTACTCGTTATTCTTACATTTCTTCGTAATGACTCGACAAATGCTGAATTAACAATATTGTCCTTACTGTCACGATACATGTATGACATGTTAGTAAGCGAAGAAAATAGTTTTGAGGGTGTAAATAATACCTAGAAATAAACATATATAATAGTTCAATTACATCAAAGTAAAATGTTTTGTAATATATTTCTATTCTTTTTGTGATTTCATCTAAATACATGAGTGCAGCACACAACTCGTTAACATTTTTCTTCTTTCATTCTTTCTATAAAAGATCGAAAGACCAACACAACATAATGATTATGAATGTGTGTTTAGTATGAATTGAATATTATCATCGCTTGTGTTAGCCGTCATTTTGATGTTACTCTCATTGTCGACAATACGTGCAAGCCATTCAGTGTGACAACTTTCTCGAATATAAGTACCATACTTATCAACATTAATATCTACTGTAATGTAATTTGATGCTATTGATATACACAGACTAACAGTGTTTGTTATCACTTATTTGACACGATAAAGATTAGACCGTTGGACTTTATTGGCAATAAGTATTTGAATAAGAGATATATTAAACATGATCTATATGAAAATATGTTTGTATTGCACAAGCAACATGGCCATTTTCTTCCAATATTTTCCATCACAACGAATTTTGTTTGCTCTGTTCATTTTTTTGTGTTCAAAAATTGTTCTTATCGGAAAAAACTTTAAAAAAAAGCTTCGATGCAAAATCGATCGTCTCTCGCACTCTGCTAGAATCCACAATTTTGAGGGTGAGTATAGCTACCATGACACGTGTTTCGTCTAAGCTACTGGATTTATCAAATGGCAAATTTATTTGTTGTGATACAAAATCACAAGAGTTATCGTCTATTTCGTGGCTCTTAAGAGAAAGAATATGTATAATTATAAATAGACGCCACAAATATAATATATTACTTTTTGTGTTTTGTACAACAGTTCTGTTGATGGAGTGTTAATTGTAAGTTGATTTATGAGAGAGGTTACTTTTGTTATTAAAAAACTTTTAATTTGTTTTAATAGAAGTTGATTCGTTTGAATTTGATGTTTGTAAATATTATTATCAATTGTTTATGATTCTGAGGGATAATAGTCATGATCTTAATCTGAAATTTAAGAAAGTAGTATATTGTATGATTTTTAAGTAATCATATCAGTCTACTACGAAGTTTGTGCGTCTTTATTAGAGGAATACAAAGAAAAACAGGTAGGAAAGAAAGGAAAAATTATCCTTTTATTGTTTGGTGGCTAGTGAAACTGAGTCGTTGATTGTTATTTTTCTATAAAAAACGTAAGGAGAAGTTTTAATTGAATGAGAATTAGAGATATATTTCAATACGTGCATGGTTTATTTTTATTCTAGTCAGATAATGTCAAGTATTTAATGTTCGGTCATTTCTTTATTAAAAAACGATCGATTGAAAAAGATGAATCTTGATTTCGCATCAGTTTATTCGTAAAATCTTTCATTCGTGAATGATCTCCGAAGTTCACGTGCGAAATTTGATTTATTTGTTGTTCAAAGTTGACTATCACAGTACCGTCCCAATTGGACAGGTAAGGAAGTTGTAATATGATTTCTTGTTGTTGTTGTTGTTTTTTAACTTTTCGATGTTTATCATAATTGAAAACATGATCTCGTAGAATACCGTAATTAGATCGATTGAATGGCGGATAGATGATTGATGCTCCAAATTCCTCGAAAATTTCATCAGAATATTCTTGAAGCTAGAGTATGATGTTGATCTCGTTGAGTTCATTGTCGAAAGAAGCATCTGTAGAATACTAACGTATTGCTTTTAATAGAGATTGCCGTAGTCATTTTCATACATTTTTTTTCTTTTGGATGTTGAATTATATTAAGAACTGGTGGTAATACATAGTCATGGTACATATGTTCATGATAAACACTTGTTTCAAGATAGTTAAAGATTCTTGAAATTTTATAATAAATTTTGGAGAAGTTGTATTATTTTAATCTTGAGGGTGAGGATGACCAGTAGAGCACGCCGTGATCGCGAATACGACATTGCTTAACGGTCTCATCGAACGGTTTATTTGTATATGGACTCTATTTTAATAATTGGTAGATCAGAAATTAGATGTCTATACAAATTGGCCTATATATTGGGAAAAGCAAGAGGAAAATGATTCGAATTAGTACACAGAGTTGAAAAAAGTAAGGTAATATGAATCCGAGTATAGTTTTTAATGGTTTTATTTTCTTTTAAAAATATGTTTGGTAGGTATGTATAAAAAATTACTTAAAAAAGTATAAGAACGAATTTTTTTTAAATTAAACTCTCGAAACAATTCTTTTTTTCAAAAATTGAATTAATTGGAGTTTTATATCAAAAAGTCGAATCATACGTTTGACAAATTTATATTTTTCAGTTAGAATTCAATTTAGGATTGAAAATAAGCTAAACAGTTTTAACTAAAAATCTTATTTATGTTCGTAAATGAGAAAACACATCTCTTGATCTGACTCTTTCACCTTTTTCTCTTTCCACGATTCGAGCAGATGATACTCTTATCGGATCAATAAGCTTCATATGTTAAAAAAGAAACATAGATAATAACTATTATTAGCGCGAATTCTTTCCTTTGAATTTAAATACTGGTTGATGATAATATACCGCTACCAATCAGCCAGTGAAGTAGATAATCATCATTTGCATTTGAGTGTCTGTATCCTCATCTACGTGTTTGTCATTAATTTGTGCTTGCAATAACATGCACTATTCCATTTCTTGACGAATGCTTTAATTATATCAAGTGATCTATATTCTATGATCCTTTTTTGCATAGTATATTCTAAACTAGTAATACAATCAATATTTTTTAGTATATTAGATTCCAATTTGAGCATATGGAACTGTAGTGTAACTTTTAGACGACAATATTGTGTGAACTGAGATAATGAATATCTTTGAAAAAGTTTCCGTGATTACAATTTGCAATAACAAATAGCATTTTTTTAGTGTTCTAATTCATTTTCTCTAGCCAGAAAAGCTTTCTTGTTCTCAATGACTCTTGGATTTTGAGTTTTTCAGTCTAAGCTACTTTCAACTTCTACATTAGCTTTTGCACTGTGTTTTCAGCACTCAGTATCTGATAAATTTCAAAACGATCAATATTTCCAAATGAATGTTGAAATATCTTGATGGAATTCAATGGAACTGATCGTGCTGTTCTCAAACCAGAGTATCATGAAGAACGTCAAAGATTTTTCAGTGAATGAGGCTTTCGAAGCTGACTAGTTTTTTCTCGCAAACTCTAATCACAAAAAAATGGTCGTTGACTTTAAATGACTTAACATAATCTGCATATCTATCAACAATCGAGAAAGTAAATGTCACCGACAACAGATATTAAGGAAAAATACCTTAATCAGTTTTTTCTATTTTGAGATTATAATCAGGATGCATGAAACCAACAATAAATGATGATAATCTATTGCATCGGATAATTAGTAGCGCCATACTGTCAACCATCTCTATTCAATTTCAGTGGAGAAAGCTTATGCTAATGATAATTATTATGTATGTTTCTCCGTAATGCAAGAAACAGAAACAAAAAAAAGTATGCGCTTCATTCCAAATCTATATAATTAGATATGATAATGGTTCTAAAAGAGGAAGTTAGAATAGACTTTTATAAAAACTAACAAACTTTACTGGTAATTGAGTAAAGTGTACGACATTTTGACACAGTAGCAAGTAATTCACAAGTTCCACCGAATGATCTTCTGTTTTCATAAACTTTTTTCTAACAGATATATGTCCTGAAAAGTATGGCATTTTTTTTATCTTTACTCTTAAGATAATTCTGAAAAAGATATTTAAGGTTGATATTTTGTGCTTCAGCACTTTTTCTGGTGTTGTTGCAATCGTCTAGAAAATGATTATAAAACTTTTTAGTTTTAGCAATCTTCGCTCTTCATTAAAGACACCGTTGAAGACTGTTCCATCAAAAAGAAGTTTATTTTATTAAAATGTCATCTACATCATCATCGTTAATCAACACATTGACATTAATAACACAACGAGCTGGACCATACATCTACTATACAGAAATGACTCTCGGTGTAACCAGCTGTTTACTGAACATTTGTGTTTTCCCTCAACAACAATATCGCACGATATCCGTCTGCATCTGTAAGTATTTTTTTATTTTGATAAAGAATTGAAGAATGTTTGACACACAGAGAAAACTAAAAGTATTTAGTTAATACTTAGGAATTTTACAAGCGTGCACAGGTTTCAGGACGAAATTTCTTCGAATTTTTATATTCATTCGAGTGTTGATGTTTTTGTATTATGGATGAATACTAGAGATGCCTATATGTAGATATTGTATCTATGCACATGTATATTCTTTCACTTTTGAGCTTACTCAAAATGAAACTATTTGATAAAATATGATTATAAAAGAAACGAAGAAGCATTTATTTGAATGAATGAATGTAAATCTTCAACGTTGCTTATTCATTTGTTGTAGTATATTAATCTAGACAGACAGGTGCATAAAAGTAATAAAAGAATTCTAATTATTTCATTTTCTTTTTGGTAGATTTTCTTACAGCATCAATAGCAATGTTGGCTACATTAACTTTTGGGCTTTCAGCCACTATCTATACATTATACCGTACAGATCTTATGTTGGTATCGGTTTTTTTCTGCAAATTTCGAAATTATTATCAACAAGTTGCTTATATGATAATGCGCTGGTCTTTAGTGGCTGCTTGCTTCGATCGAGTTATACTTTCATCTCACAACATACGTTGGCATCGTTTTGCTCGAGTACAAGTTGCATATCGTGTTGTTGCAATAATGACAGTTGTCTGGTTAATATTACCTGCTCCTTCTCTCTTCTATTATAACATAAGAGGACCTTCCTGCGGTTCTGCGTATAATCTAGCTACACAGTATTATCATGCTGTTTATATTCTTCTTACTGGATTTATTTTACCAGTTAGCATGATGATTATTTCTGCTTTGATTATTTTTCGTAACCTTGTTTATAAAAGAAAACGTCGTCAAGTTATAGTTGCACAACAACAAGAGCTTAGAAATCTAGCAGAAGATGCACAACGAAGACGTGATCGTCAAGTTTTATTGATCCTTCTTGGTCAATCGATAGCTTATTTTATTGCATCAGCACCATGGTTTACTTATCTTTTTTATTTGTCGGCTACAATAAATGTTACTAACAAATCAGCTGAGCGAATAGCGCTCGAACGATTTGCCTATTTTCTTGCTGAACCGATTCAATATCTCTTCCCAATATTGTCATTCTATTTATATGTAATGACGTCTAGTGTGTATCGAAGCGATTTATTGATTATGATACGTTCTCTGCTGCGATGCGAACGGCAGAACAATATTCATAGAGTTCAACCAGCTACTGGCAATTCTGCCAATCAAAATAGGAATGAACGTCAAACATAATCAGCAAGACTGTCAAGACCTAATAATTGTGGCACGAAAGAGTCACACCAACCGGTCGAGTCACCGTCAAACAATAAAAGTAAAATGGAATTTACTATATTATTATAAACAAACTTAATTTCTAACTTACTATGTGTCTGTTTTTCTTTTACAATTATATATTATGCTATTCACTTGATTAGATTCTCTACATGCTTTTTATCCTATGTTGCTATCGTACCCTTCGTATACATAATTATTTCATTTACTTCTTTAGTGCATCTGCTTCAATAATCTATTTCAACAATAAATATGAAACCATTCTTAGGAGTGACAAAGATTTACGTTGACAAGAATAATATTAAGTTCATCGTTGATGAGATGAAGAACTTTCATAGAAACTCTTTTCAATGAATTAAAACATTCTTACTTGACGGTCCGAGTGGATGGAGCTATAAATAGAAAGACACGGGTTTCGAACGAGCGAGATGGATGCACACTGATTCGGGCGGGTAACAACATTTTCGCGGGCGTCCTGAAGAACCATGAAAATTTCACAATATGTCCTTTTTTTACGTACCATGTCAAACAGAGCTAGGACGCAAGTATTTGTACTTGTACTTCCCGAAAAGTACTTGGCACTTGGACTTGAAATTTCAGAAAAGTACTTGGCACTCACACTTTAATGACGGAACGACGTCTTTAATAGCAACTAATGTGTCGTTTAACTTTGTCAAAACGTCGATAGTTACTCAAAATACTAGAAAGATTGTCGTTATTTTCACTTCATTGGCGTGTTCCAATTGCAAATGATGTGCATGTCTTCTGAAGTACAAGTAACGTGCATCGAGACGATCCGCTAGGTCCCTTGACTGTAAATTCGAACTAATATCCTGCCGTCAAACATATTTATTTTAGAGATTAAGATTTCGACTACAGTCAAGCAGAAGCTCTTGATGACCGGGAGTACTCACAATATAGAGTATTTAAGGATCCAAAGGTACCCTAATATATAGTATTTGAGGACCCAAGGGTATCCCCAATATATAGGACTGGAGGACTCAAGGTAGATTGCGCAGGCGTAAGCATTCCAAGAAGTTCATCATTACTACGAGAAAATGTAAACAAATGTAACAGACGGTATCTGCAGTTTATCTTCAATGAATATATTAGTATACTGGAGTACAAATTTCAGTTATTATGTTTTGATATTCAATTATGTTGTAATCTCACAATATATCAGTGATCTTTAAAAATTCATTGACGTCTTTTTGTTCTACTCCCATAATGTATTGTACATATATCTCAAATGTACGTCCAAAGTTCTTCTTTTTTAAACATGTACAAGTACGAAAGTATACGTCTTGAAGTACAAGTACAAGTATCAAGTATTTGTGATCAAATGCAAGTATAAGTATCAAGTATTTATCAAAAAGTACGAGTACAAGTACCAAGTATTTGTGATAAAGTACAAGTATAAGTACCAAGTATTTGCCACAAGGTACAAGTACAAGTACCAAGTACATTTTTGCAAGTACAAGTAAAGTACTTTTACTTGCAGTACTTGTACTCGTCCTAGCTCTGATGTCAAAATAGATAATGAATGGTTCATCATTTCCAACTTATCAATTAAAGTCTATGTAACGAAAACGTACTTCGGATTGATGATTATAAGATGTGAAGGGAGAGATGACTCACAATGTTCGATCAATAGCGAAACGTAATTGTTTATTGAATAATATGAATAAAACGAACAATATTGTAGCTTTTTGATTATACTTTAAGTTCAGACTCCATTACGTTTCCAAGTCTCAATTACAATTCAGAATCATCTTTTCTTCTTCTCTACTTCGATATTCTTTTTCTTAAAGTGTCTTATTCCGACTATCTATATCTACTAACCTTCACACTACTACAATCTCAGAGAGTTTTTCTTTTTTACATAAAAAAATGGAGAGATGAAGAAAGAAAGAGTGAAGAACAAAAGCGTGGAAGAAAAATGCATCGCAAGATAACATAACAAAAGGCAACGGAAATGATAACACACAATACGGGAGAAAGAATTTCACTTTGGAAGTCCATTGTTCATATATATAAAGAGTGTCCCAGAAGTTCAAAAATGTTTTTTAAAAATTATCATTTTCATATTTATTATAAGCGAATTTTTTTGAAATTATTAGACTAATATTGTGATGAAATTTTTTCAAAATTTTTCGACAGCTAAATATTATGTGAATAGAAGAGGAAAGTTACTATTGATAATAATTTTGATAGTTTTATATAATTTTAAAAAAGAAGAGTAAGGAGAATTATAACAAAGAAATAAAATTAGCTAGAGCTTTCGGCATATCAAATGCCATCACCAATGGGAAAAAGAGAGAAAAAGTGATATAAGATATTGCTTGATTGTCTGTTTCATTGAATTGTTATTGAATATGAAATACGAATAATCAATTCAAGATGTTGATACTATTGTTTTGCCTATGTAACTATCATTTAATAATAATAATAATTAAATGAATAACCATAGGTCTTTTGTAAATTTCTTTGTTATAACTCTCTTTATTCTTCTTTTTTAAAATTATATTGATTATTTGATTTATTTTATAATGTAGCACTCAAATTATTCTCGTCCTTACTAGCTTTAAAGTATGCAGTGAAAAGCAAAGAAAATAGTAAATTAGAAATATTTAGTTTATTATCGTTCAAATATCAAAAATCTTGAATACGGGCAATAATAATCATTGTTATTTAATATCATTCAAAAGAAAATACATGATTTCATGTCAGATATTTAATTAAAGATCACTATTTTTATTTTTATTTCTATTTCTATGAAGAGAAATTAGAATAACGAGAGATCATATTCTCCATTAAGAATTATCTGAATCTAATAAATGAAATAATATTGAAAATCGAACGTCAAAACTATGTAAAAAGTCATACTTGTCACATCAAAATCATCTAAAGATGTTCTCCAGTACAAGCCATTTCTGAATATCCCACGCTAATAGTTTTTATAGGATTGTAGTCCAAAGAGAGTACTTCCAACCTCTAAAAACCATCTCCCAAATTGATCCATATCGTGGAAGAAAACTTATCTTGAAAACCCTCTTATCAAAAAATTTTTTTTCAGAAGATTCTTCTGGTCAAATAGAGCAACATAGAGGGCTGAAAATTTTAGAGAAGACACATCTTTCAGTGATCTATTTACAATAAAAATTTTAGACTTTTATCTTATTTTAATGGAAAGTTATAAGGGATTACATTCCTCAAAAAACTACGCTATCGAATGAGTCATAAAATGGCAATAGTAGGATTAGACAAGGTATATGTCTGCACAAAAATTTTAGCTTAATCGGCCTAGCCATCTTCGAAATTTAGCCACATTACAACACTCCATTGGTCGATATTGTGTTTTTCATAAAATACTCATAAAATATCAAGACTTGAATATTTTTTAAAACAGTTTCCCTCTACAACATATTTTTAGTTAAACAGAATCTGACAACCTTGATTGAGCAGATTAGTTCGTGGCTTATATGGTCTAGCTCATATACCATGTAATTCTTACTTACATAGAAATATTGTAAAGGTTTACCATGGATAAATGCATCAATTAATGAAGTGATGAATATATAAAACACAAACAAAAAGTCGAATGACACGTTCCTGATATAAATGTCAGATAAAAACTATTTTTAAAAATAGAAAATTTATAAATACCCAGGATAATGATTACGACCGCTGTAACCGGCAGAAAACGGCCGTAATACCGCGCACATGAAACGAGTCAAATACAATAAAAAAAAAACGATCGCTTACGGCGAGGTATGATTGACCTGGGTATTACCTTCTGCAAGGATGGCTGTAATTGATCTACATCATCCTTGCAGAAGAACAACCATACGAAACATATAATAATACGTAATAAATAAATGATTAACACAGTAATGATCGAGGATAAACGAGTAAAATGATTGACATATGTATTAAACATTTTATTTGATGTATTGTTTTTTATAAATAATGTTTCATTTAAGATATTCTTTTTTGATTCGATCATGTGCTTCTTAGATAAGGTAAATTCGAGAGTAATACATGAAATTGCAATAATTTAGAAAAAAAAAAGAAATTATATATGTAATTACTAATTCAGATGTTTTAAAACATTCTTCAATTACTTTTGCATTTGATTCGGAGAGTGCTAAAACATTCATATACTGTTATTCGTATTCGATCAGACATTTTTTATCTACAAATTATAAAACAATAATTTTTATTTTTGATGAAAAATTGATTCGTTGAGAATGAACTATACATTTAAGATAAAAATAATAAAAATTAAATAAAACAAAGAAAGAGAGATTATTGGATTAGTTATGCAAAGAAATCTTCTTACATGTGTAATTATAGAATTTCATAGAAGACGCTTTATGTTGGAATATTTTTACTTTAATCACAATGTCCTTACTCTCACATAGTATTGTACATGTAAATTACATCAATCAGTGAGACGATATGATTAAAATAAAAATGTATCTAGAAATCCTCGCATCGTTTTTTTTTTTATTTGAAGATTTTCATTTTTTAGTCAAATATTAATTTTTTCTTCATATCAACGAAAACATCATGAACAATGTCTTGTAACAACAATTTATAATCATTAATGAAAAGACTTTCATGTTCAAGATAATATAGGTTTAAATTTAATCATCCATGATAAATATGTTAATAAGGATTAAAAATTATAAAATACATTGGAAAGTTGTAAAATTTAATGTATAAAATTCAAATATAAATGCACATTTATATTTAGAGCCATCTGTTGAATACATAACTTCAATTTTAGACAAACTTTAAACTTATAAGAAATTAATTCTTTTTTTTTATTTAACTTACAATTATCTCTAGATTAAAGCTATATACGTATACACACTAAAAATCAATGTGTCACAATCTCAATGGAGAAAATGTGTCGTCCGGAGAGTGTGCCGTATATATATTTCTTTCGTTCTCTCTGCTGACTGTTCATTCACCTTATTGTTTCAAACATACGGTTATATATAAAAAACATGATTAAACGTACAAAACTTGTACATTTTCGTCTGAGTTATTTTTTTACAGTTCTCGATTATTTATTTGTTGAAAATACACCATTCTTGACCAATGATCGAGAGAGAATTACCATTAAGTGGTCTGATGGAGATCGGATCACTTCAAGGATGGACAGATTCTACAATTTGACCTCCTTGAATTTTCAACATGGCAATAGTTAAATCGAAAAATATTCAAAATTTGCCATATGGTAGATTTCAACCATGCTTTCAGAATGTGTCGCATGTGTCGAGCAAGAATGTGTCGTACATTGTGTTGCAAAATGCGACATATTTTATTTTAGTGTGCATTCGCATAACAACTTCTCGTAGATCTTTCAATTTCATTTCTTTGTTGTCAAATAACAATACAGATACAGTAACGACTCGTTATCATGTATTTCGTTTGCACCTCTAACAAATACCATCAGAATAGCTAAAACTATGATTGAATCAAATATCGATTATTTAATGAATACTTATGACAAGTGAGTAAGTGTTACACCAGTGCACCAAATTAGGCTTAAAGCTTCTCAAAACAACTGCTGATGGTTCCAAAGTAGCACTTCCCTTTCACAAAAGCAAATAGGGAATATAACTGAGTTTCTAAAAACATTCATTGCACAGAATTCAATAAATAATACAGATTAAATATATGTTGTAGAAGATTTTCCAATATCCTTGATAAACCGTAGGAAAAATCAAGTTTCATTTTGACAGTCGATCGAAAATTATTGAAATATACGAAGTAATTTATTTGTGTCACAATTGACACTTTGAATAGTCATATATGTTAGAAATACAACATCATTGTTGCAGTGCTAATGAAAAATCTCGAAGTAATCATTTCAACAACTAAGAACCGAGAGGGTGGATATTTATTCTTTCCATATTAGGATTCTAAGAAAATGATTAATAAGGATGGTACTGACCGTGATAAAGACATAGATTAACTAGCACTGGACTTCACCCAAGGAACATATCCTTTTAACTTCATTTGAAATTTATTTTTCGTTCAATTATCCCATAGAAATAAATAATTTGGGTATTTGAATGGTTAGTTTTGTGTCTGCGATCTAAATCTCCGAATTGTTGATGATTACCAAAAAACTCACTTCAAATATATAAAATTTAGTCTGAACTTTTCGCAATTTTCTTTCAAAAACGGTTTGATGATAGTTACAATAAGGATCGTGGGTCAACGATTATGATCCATAGAGTAAATATCGAACAGGCAACATTGGGATCAATGAATAAAGTTTCGCTTTCTCTCACGAAATAGATGAATCTGTTTTTCTGAATAGAATTCATTTATAATTTCGATAATTTATTGTTTCGGTCTTCGAAAATCAAGAAGAAGAGAATAAAAAGTCATGTTAATTATTGAAATGAAATTCTTAGTGAAAATGAGAAAGTCACTCATTTCAAATTCAATTGAAAAGCGCAAACTTTCCTAATTCCGCATCATCTTGAGTTACTTTGATTTTATCTGGTTTTCGGATACCAAACACCTGTTCCAGTTTGTTATATGCGGATTCCTCATGACCAGTAAATATTAAGCAATTCTGATTGAATCCAAGTTTTCGCACTTGATACAGTAGTCGAGCACCAGCTGTACTTGGAGACGACTCATTAGTTCGCTTCATATCCGTCACGATGCGAAATGTATCGCTACTTTTAAGTCGTTCTCCAAATTCTGAGCGAAGAAATGCTAGCGCTGACTCTGTGTTCGACTTCGGGATGAAGTGAACATTCACATAGGTTCCTTGTGTACTCGCTTTTTCCATGTGTCGTTTATTTTCCCAACTTTCGTCAAAAATATTGTCATCAACCCACAGTATGACGTATTTGCAAAAGCCCAGTTCAATCTAAAGAAGTTAAATAGATTAATCAGTGAAGTATTATAGGCGATGACTTACCTGTCTCAAATATATTTTGTTCTTCCGGATCTGTCTATCATATGTAACGTTGCATACGAGAAAGGATGAATGAGGAAGAAAAAGAACTTCATCTTCTTGATCAGCACAATTCGAAAAATATCGTATACTTCGACCAGTCAGCGACCAAATAATGAAAACGGTATTACGTTCAGTAAAATGTGACATATCCTGTCCACCTTTATCTGAACTACTGAACTGGAGCCAGGTCACGATTTCACCAGACTTATAGTCAGCTTGATCCTCTTCTTCCAATTGAATGTATCGTACCACTTCACCCCAGTAGAAATCAATATGAGAGAGACCTTTAACAAGATAATATAAGATCATAGCTGCTCTACCTCCAACTTTGGCCTGATCCACATACAACTGGTCCTGCTTGACTAATCGTCTGGCAACAGTAGTTGCGTCTAAGTTGAGCGCTGCACTATATCCACCTGTATAGAATGCAATGGCAAAACTGTATGCCTTCGCATCATCTTCAGGAACATCGCGTTGTACGAAATACTGATATGTTTCATCACTTTTCGCATGATGCATGTCGATGTCTTCTTGCCTGTCATACTTCTTGCATGCTTCGATTAAGTTTTGAAACGAGGGACTTCTTCCTTCTCGCATCATTTGTTCTAATGCTGGCCCAAAATCATCCTCAATCACAGCAAAATCCTCACGTTGTTCGATGAGTTGAAGTGCATTTTGATAGAGACGAGCATTCTCAAGGTAATTCTCAACAACTTCAGAGCCATGATATTGGGAGTTTGGTAATTTTTCAAAGTTAGGTATATGACCGACCGAGTGTAAGTACATTCTTTGTTTTAGCTTATATTTTTTATTTCCGAAATTTCTCTTAGCTACTTGAGCTTGTTGAAGTACATCCATATGACTATGACGGCATTGCATGCGCTTTGCCTCAGATTCTGCCATAACAAATACTTTTTTCTTTTCCTTTTGCTTTTGACCAAAAGATGCCATGGTTATTTTTTTTTTTCTATAAAAAGAGGATTGAGAGAGTATATGACACTGACTTCATTTAGAAAGACTGGTACAAGCGACTAATCGAAGATGATGATAAAGATGAAATAGATGGGTGTAACTAAGCCACTTCTTAATCTTAAGAACCTCAATTAATTTCATGCTCATGACTAGTTATAAGAATGGTTATCAGAAGTTAAGCATTCTTCTAATAGACAAGCAATATTTGGCGAAATTAAAATATAACAGTTTCGATAGTAATTCCGACCGAAACGCACTCAACAGAGAAAACTGTCAGCGCAATTTTTGACAGGATTAAAACTATGAAACACAATGTACTTATTCTTACTAATTACTTCAAAGCCGTGTTTGATGTATATTCGGATATATTCGGCCATTATTCTTTACTTTGAAGCATTGAACTGCAATAAGGCAATACTTCAAAGATATTGCATCTAGATATAGCTTATACATGACCTCTGATAGTCCCCGGAGACGCGTGTCACCGTAGATGGCAGGTTCCAAACTTCATTCCACATGCTACATAAAAGCCTCAAAAGGCCATCCATCTCGATCTGTGGAGGGAGAGAGCCCAACTTTCTATCATTAAACACTTTAACACTCTCTTTCAAATCGTGTTTCACAAAAAACTCCTTCTATACCGCCCAGGCAGTAAAAATCGATAAAATAACGGTATTAAAAACTCAAACTTTCACCTTAAAAATAAAGTTTGCAAGCGTCGCCATCTTCAAATTCTCAAATTTTTACACAAAAAATTTTTTTCGTTTGAAAACGTAAGATGCGCACATAAAAAATCGAGAACTGTCTCAATTTTCGTTTGAAAGTTACCTATTTTGATGCTTCTGACTAAGCTGACTCCGAATATCACCTTTTCGTTTGAATTCCATTAAATTTTGGTAGAGAAATTCTCAAAATATAATGAGCATAAAAAAGACGAAAAATTCCAGTCATTAGCAGAAAACTTGCAATTTCGACCGTTTGCATTCACTTTAAACCTCTGAATTTCATATATTCGGGTTCACGATCGAAAACTGAATCTAATTATGTACTTTTAAGTCACTAAAAGAAAAAAGCTTTCTCATAAAGTTTCGACATGATTAAGCACTCGATGTGATGAGTTACTTATCTTGTAGACCTATCTACTTCCTCATTTTGAAACTTGACTTTGATCATCATACGTTAATCGAACCGCTTTTTCAAGCTGAACAAAAGTATGCATCGCTTTTTTTTTTCTAACACGGTTTCATTATTGAGAATACTGATTTTTTTTCCAACGATAGGCGTCAATATGGGGCTTCGGCTTATATATATTGATTTTCTCAACCAAAACTCAATTACAATGCTATATGAACAGCATATTCGAAGTCAGAATCAGAGGCTGGGTGGAATAACACATGTTTCACTAAAAAATAGTTTTCGTCAAAATTCCACCTTGAAGGGACCAGAAGCAAAATTCTCGAAAAACGAGCTGTAAGAGTGCACAGGACAAAATTTTGACGAAAATTACTTTTAGTGAAGTATTTGTTATTCGTCTCAGTTTTTTATTCTGATTTCGAATATGGTTATTCATATAACATTGTAACTGAGTTTTGGTTGAGAAAATCAATATATATAAGCCGAAGCCCCATATTGACGCCTATCATTGGAAAAAAAATCAGTATTCTCAATAATGAAACCGTGTTAGAAAAAAAAAAGCGATGCATACTTTTGTTCAGCTTGAAAAAGCGGTTCGATTAACGTATGATGATCAAAGTCAAGTTTCAAAATGAGGAAGTAGATAGGTCTACAAGATAAGTAACTCATCACATCGAGTGCTTAATCATGTCGAAACTTTATGAGAAAGCTTTTTTTCTTTTAGTGACTTAAAAGTACATAATTAGATTCAGTTTTCGATCGTGAACCCGAATATATGAAATTCAGAGGTTTAAAGTGAATGCAAACGGTCGAAATTGCAAGTTTTCTGCTAATGACTGGAATTTTTCGTCTTTTTTATGCTCATTATATTTTGAGAATTTCTCTACCAAAAATTAATCGAATTCAAATGAAAAGGTGATATTCAGAATCAGCATAGTCAGATGCATCGGTATATGTAGCTTTCAAACGAAAATTGAGATAGTCCTGGATTTTTTACATGTGCGTACCTTGAAAACTGCATATTTTAACGCGTCATCATGCGTATTTTTATTGTATTTTACTGAGTGAGCATCACTTACTTTGCGGTAAGAAAGAGTGAATCAAATGAAATTGCACTATCAGCCAACATTATTTGTCTTAAAAGGAAAGCGCAAAAGCATTTTTTTTTCTTTCTTCCTCATGTTTACGAGTCTATCGACGCAAACCAAACCTCTCCTAACAACACGAGATGTAGGATTCGACTCGCATCATAAATGAATCTCATATTATCAAAACAACCCGAAAATAACTATTAAAAAAAAACTTTATCAGAAGCTGCATGGGATAGTAAAAAAATTTAATTGGTCTGAATTGAAATGCGTCACCGCCGTTGAAAAAACAGATAAAAGATAAGGGTAAACATATGAATGAATAAGACAAGTTACTACTGTCCATTTCAAAAAAAAAGAAGACGGATGGATATTTTTTAAGGCCCCTTCAGCTAGAGATGTATCGAGCCCGAGACCAAGCCGAGACTCTCGGTCTCCGTTACAGGCATACTCATATTAAGCACTAACTATTGCCTATCTGGGTATTAGGAGTATCACTTTAACTTTATTTTAACAATTAAAGTTACAGTACCGCACTTTCAAACTTTGACTTTGATTTTTCAAAGTTAAAGTGAGCTGCTGATACACCTTAAGGTCCTCATGTGCTATATAATAGAGGTACCCTTAGGTCCTCTTGTGCTGTATACAAGTAACGCTCGTCGCTATAACTCGCTAAACCCTTGACTGAAATCAACCTAATTAGGGTGGTACTTTAAACTTTAATTAAAGTCCAAATTTTACAGTCATCAAGGAGGGTTGGCCACGGACCTGTACTTTGGAACCTTTATCATAGTTCCGAAACTTTTGAAACTTTCCAGCTAATCCATTCTGAAGACACATTACAAGAACAAACTTTCTCCTTTTGTGTATACTTATTCAAAAAATCAATCTTACAACAACTGATTAAGTTTCTAGTAAAATTGCATCCTTCACTTTATATCAAAAAAGTTCTCTAACGAAACTATTTTATCGAAAGAAACCATCTTAAATACCATAATGAATATTCTAAGTATCTATAATAGACAAAACGTTTTCTAATAAGACTATCTTATCGAAAGGAACTATCTTAAAGATTAAACATTATTTATATAGATTATTATGGAATCACTATTGGATGATTCAAAGAATATGTCGAATATGATATTTATTAAATATAAAAAGGAATGTATCGTATCTTCGAAGCGATTATAAAGTCGAGCTAGAATTTCCAACCAAGGGTTTCCAAACATATGATTTGTGCACAAATCCAGAAAAGATTAATCAACTAGATTTGGATTTGAAATTTTTCACAAATCGGGTTCGCAGAAAATTTAACTGGATAGGTTCGGATCCAGAAAAGAACTTAATCGGTCGGATTTGGATCCGGGTTCGGGTCCAAAAAGCTTGGACCCGACGGACTCTAATCCTCGCTATCATGAACGATGTTTTATGTCGTGTCAAACAAACTGATCCACAAATAGAAAAAGCACTTATCGGATCGGATAATGCAGGTTGTCATCATTCGGCAAACATATTTGTGTCAGCCAAACAAATATCAGGAAACACTAATGTAGTAATCAAATGAATTGACTTTTGTGATCCACAGGATGACAAAGATCCTTGAGATTGTTATCCTGCTGTTATTAAATCAAATGTTCGCAGATATTTAAATGAAAAATATAATGTGACTACAGTTTCTGACTTTGACGAAGCACGCCATTTATAGAAAGAGGTCAAAGGTGTTTTTGTACTTGATTGCCGAACCGAAAATAATGAATTAAAAAGTAATACGAAGTGTATAATCAATTAGATAACGAATTTTTATAATTTCGAATATCAAAGTTAGGATCTTTTAGTGCATCGCTCATGGAACATGGGCTCCGGTCTTTTGATGCCGTGATTACAGTTGAATCATGATCAGCCCGTTTTAAATATAGTATCTGGTAAAACCTAAGTGTTTGTTCATGAGTGAGTAGAGACAAAAAAGAGAAATCATGGATATCGACGACTGTGATGCACAAGATGGCGTATCATTACAAAATTGTAATAAGCAAAAGATTATATATGAATACGATGTTGAGCAGGGTTACACTGCGAAATTTGTAAAATTTGGAAACTATATCAATCATACACTCATTGGTAAATATCGATGCACTGTTTAAAAAAACTTTATTGAAAGATACAGCTATGAAAATGTATCATTCGAAATCAGAAGAATTTGAAAGTCGACGATGAAACGAGATTACTTCCTCAAGGTTGGGTTTTGCTCTTACGCACGTAGGTGAAGTAAGCACCAGATTCGAGTAATTCCAGCCCGGATTCGCCCAGATAGCGTTCCAGAAGAGTTCCAAGTACAGCTTGACGAGCTCTATCCACTGGTGAAATCAAATTCCCGATAGCTCAAAACATGTTTCGGAAAAATGCAAAATACTCATTTTTTTACTATAGGAAACACGGTAACATTGAAGTATATCAAGCTCGGATTCGCGCAGAAAGCGTTCCAGAGCATTCCACACGAGTTCC
>JAJEKB010021016.1:921937-975094 GCA_022393335.1 Macrotrachela quadricornifera
GCACATGAGGGTGGCTTCATTGTATTAAAATTTTCTTCTCAATAAATAAATGGAATGGAATAAATAAATATACAGGATGATAGAAAACTCCATGGGCTTTCAGAATATGTAATTACTTTTAAAAGAATGTGGCTTTATAGTGAACATATATTCAAAATACAAACTGCAGCTATTTTTTTCCAGGAGTATATACATAGAGCATTACATGTGATGAATTATATTATAAAAAGGAAATATACATTATCGAATAAAAAAAAATCATTAGTTCGTGTGTATTACGACAAACATAAAGATAGGATAAGTAATAAGGTATACGTGTATATTGAATTGATATTTGTCTTGGGTGAATTAGTAGAAGATGAGTGGCGAGAAATAATTCTGAGATAAAATTATTCTGGATTCTTATATAAAAATGTTATTAAATTATTGAAACTCAATAAGTATATATGAAGCTTTCGCTTGAAGTAGCATTTGCTGATGGAATATTTAGCAAACAAGAATAGCAATGACCGATTAGCTTTGCTGACACATCAGGTAAATACATAGAATATATTTATTGATATTAATTCTGTAAATTTAAGGTAGTTCACAAGAAGTTTTTGATCAACTCAAAATATATCAATCAGGAAATTGTCCGTGTATGAAAAAACTTTTTCAAAATATAATGAAGAGAAATAACTTCGTTTAAAATGTGCAAAAATTCTTTATATACAAGGTTTTGATGATATTAGAAGTGAATATTACAAACATTATTCAAGAGAAAATATTCCGTAGACATAAATAATTTTATTAATTTTCAGTATTTTATCTATAAATATAATTAGTAGTCTTGTTATATTAAGTATTGTATATTGTTTTCATGAAAAAATATTTTCTTCAACTCTAGATTTCAAAAATAATAATCGATATAATTATTTATATTTTAATTCTATGCTAATATAGACCATTTTTCAGTAGAATTTAATCAAATTGATGTATCTGGAGAGCAAATCAATATATTCAAATTTCTTTTTGTTTTTTTATTGAAATTAATTTTAAATTCATAGTATAGCAATTGTTTCATAATTGAAAAATAGAACATCAAATTTAATGGAACTTGAACCTATGGTATATCTGATAACAATTACTAAATTAATAACTCTAATTTTCGTAGATTTCTACATATACTATTAATACATGTATTCTTTAAAAAAATATTGTCGATCAAAATAAATCAGTTGCCTACGTTTTGTCTCATACATCTGTATGCAACTTATCATTTATTAACAATACATTAATATGCAAAGAAAAAAAGGATTTTCGATTATTAAGCTGCATGCTTTTTTTTTGAAACCTGACTCGATAGTTTTTATTTTTATTGGCTTATGCTGCATGTATACATGTAGCATATTTGACGCGCTCGATTACATTATAAAAAGAAAAAAACAAATTTTAGAATACCAAAAAAAAGGCCATTCTTTGTATAAGTATATTGTGATAGACATAAATACAAATCATCCTCTATACATTGAATGAAAATGAGTAGTGAAAAAAAATCACGAGATAGAATTGTGTCTGACTGGTTTCGCAAAGATACATTAGGTCATACAGGTTCACTAATTAAACCTGAAGGTCATCAAATGTATATGAACACTCTAATTGATGTGGTAGCAACTGATGGAATACTGAGCGAACAAGAACGAGAATGGGTTATTGGTTTTGCTGCTATGTGCGGTAAGTGCAATCACCCAGTATTCCAGCACCTTTAAACACTTTCCTAAGTGCTTTTTCACTACCTTGCGGTAAAATTTAATGTCTAAACTCTGTTCTTTAAATTTTATCACAAAGTGCTGAAGATGCGGTAGGTGCTCATAGTGAAATGTACTAAAGGCGTCAAACAGATGCTGGGTGCCTGTACTTATACCCTTGACACAGAATATATTTTATTAATATTAACTCTGTGAATTGTAGGAACTTCACAAGAAGTTCTTCATCATCTTGAAACATATCAACCAGAAACTTGTCCTCACGTAAAAAATGTTTTTCAAAATATTGATTTATCTTATATCAAAAAGACTGGACTCTCGATCATTTATAATGGTTTTCGAGCTGCTGGTGCAGACGGTGAATTACATCCAAAAGAACTTGAAGCAATATATGCTCTAGCTAAAAAGCTTGGAATAACTGATGCACAAGTACAAAAAGTACGTGCATTATATGAGGAAGAAAACAAACTGCGTGAAAAACGTACACAAATTCTGTTTCCAGAAAGTTTTGATGATACTTTAAATTAATATTCTAAATATCTAACTAGCAATATTATTTCAATATAAAATAGTGAGAAAACATAATTAAGAATTTTTTGTGTATAAAATAATCAGATGTAATCATTTTTAAATATAAACACAACATAAATACACTTAAATTTCCAGATATAATTTATTATTAATATTTCTGGTTAATATTAAATTTAAGTATTGAATTCTCTAGTAAAAATACAGGACTGATGATAACTACTGAAAACGTAATCATGATTTCTTAAGTGTGCTTAGAATAGCACTGACTATATATTTTATTTCTTCTATTTCTTGGATAATGTTATATGTTCTGCTATTGTACTGCTGAGTAATGATCAGTTCGTATTGTTTCCATGTGAACTATCATTAGAAAAATTTTTACGAAAATTTAATCAATTGAACCAAATATTGTATTGATCGTACACATGGTCTCAAGCGTGGATCTTGTTTTATTTCTGCTTTCTCTATATACATTCATTTCCATGTGATAACAACGATATTGCTTCGATAAGCTAATTTGACTATGATTAATAAAAATTTCACAGATGCAAATGAAATGAATAACAGTCCGAATTTAATTTAGATTAAATAACATTTAGATAGTAATGTATAATAAATAAAATTATTTCTTATAAAAACAATTGATTTCAGATAGAAATATTTGTATTATATAGTATTTCTGATTTTTGGATCGAAAGAAAGCCTTCGTTGAGAATTACATGATGAAATAATTCATTAATTATAATTAATTATGGTTGATTAATTAATTCTGTATAAAAGAAATGTTATTGAATATATCTGTCACGGTCTGTGGTCAGAGAATCAAATTTCTATACCTAAGCATTTCAATACTTTCTATTAAATCGTGTTTTACAAAAGTAAGACAAGAGAAAGTACGTTACCGCCAATACTAAGATGAGAAAATAGTATATTTTACATCTGTGAATTGTTTTTATTATCTTCTTATTTCATATAAATTTGATCTATAGTTGCAAAATAAAATTAAATACTGGTACTTCAATAAGGAGTGTAGACGTTTGAAGTTGATGTGCTACAATTCATGACATGTCAATTCTATTCGCTCTCATTTATGAAACATATTTTAATAACCTGATAATATGTTCAAATTGACTATAGTTAGATTCTTCTTCCGAAATGAAAACGTTAATTTTGTCATAAAGTGATTGATTCCAATAGTTCCGACAGCTTTAAATGTAGTCTTTCGAACAAATTGCGAGACAATCGATTTTTAAATATTAAAACAGATAAATCTGCCAGAGTAAGATATTAATGAACTATTGAAAAGTGTCCTGTTTATATCACTTATTAAAATACAAAAAAAAAAAGTAAAAATCGGAGGAGATCAATTGGACGCTCTCAGCTGCTGTTTAGTTGCTGTAAAGCATAGGACATTTGTGATTAATCAATCTGTGCGATGTATTGTTTGCCGCTTAGCTTGTAATATAACAGATTGTCCTTTTGCATTTTTAAGCTGTACAACAACATCTACATTAGCATGGGGTTCCCACTTTGGACCGTTTCGAGCCATAACTCGAAGATAAGTATGAGTATCATCAAGCACTCGTGGTTGCTCTTCGACAACATGTGTCTCCCAAATTTGTGCCTGATCATTGTTTCCTAAGATGAACCATGCCAGATCCGCTTCAACATCTGATGGAAACTGACTTGAGTCGACCGTTTTAATTGTCAATACAGCTATCATCGGACGACCAGAACTTTCACATATTGGCATAAAATCACGCCAAATAGAAGTTTCTAATTGATATTCCTTCTCATTCAAAAACACTTTCTCTGGAACTGATGTTAGATCCGTCCATGTCATAGATGAAATGTTTGGATTGACAGCTGATCTCAAAAAAAAGCAATTAAAAGAATAAGAACTGTTGTAGATATTAAAAACAAACAGATATTGATAGCTTCACGAGTCTTTAATGCATTTCCCATTGTAATGAATTTGAAAAGAGAATATAGATGTCAATATTGTTCACTGTATTTGCCGTTGTCTTGTTTCAAATAATGTCTTTCAAATAATGAATATACACTTATATATGAGGGTGTATAGTGAAGAAAAGAGAAGAGAACGGTTACAAAGCAAAGAAAGAGTAAAAGATAAAAATGCATATAATAGGTATATTTCATATTATTCATCGCCCAACCATGTGACTTACTCAGGTAAATAATGAGAAAAAAAACAAAATTTTTACATATTACGGTTTCCAAACAAATTTATATTTATTTCTTTTCAAAACACTATATATTCGTTTATTTTTTTTATTTCTGCCAGAGAACTATATAAAACTGTCATACCAAATATGTTTTTCTTCATCATTTAATATGTATGAGAGGTAAATTGCACAGAAAGAATTCAACCTAAGTGTGATTTATAATCTAAAATCACCAGATGCAAATTGTTCGTCCATATATCATTGTTATATTGTAATGAATGAATATATAAGACATATTATCAATTTTTATATTGTCAAGTAAGTTGAAGAAAAACTTTGATATTTTTGAACAGTGAAAGACGTCTACTGGTTTAACTTGATCTGTAACTATATTTTGTCAGATCAGATTAGATAGATTAGAAAAAAGTGATCTCTTACCAGCTCTGTTCACTAAAGCAGAATTAAACGTAAAAGTATTCTTGGAGTTTTTTTATTTTCAAAAAAATTTTTAGGCAATTCGAATACCACATGACTAAATTATATTTCAAACATTCTAAAAATTTGACAAACTTTTCTTTCGATTCTCTGAATTGTCTTCTTGCATTATTGTTAACTTATTGAATATAGATCACAATTATTTTATGAATGAAATATGGAAACAAACAGAAATATTAACTTCAAAATGTACAATATTGCTCGATGATTATCAGTGATTTCATTCTCGTTCAAGGTTATTTTATGACATTAATTGAAATAATCCATAGATATATATTGTACAAAAAAGCATCTATGTAGATGAGTAAGGAGAAAAAAGATTTGACAAGCACAAACAGAAACAATGACACAGACTTTATAATAAATACATCTTTAAACTAAGGATTGAGAGAATTATTATTTTGTATGTTTACTTAAAAAGCTTTCAACATGATCTATCAACGCATATTTTTCTTTGCATTTTGCTTTCGCTTTCTGATTTTGTAATGCTTTTTTATTCGTTCACATAATATGTTATATTAAATGAATAAAAGAATGAACGATATGAAAATATCTACTTTAATTATTATAAAAGGAAATAATGCTAAAACTGTAAATCAAAAGATTTTAATTTAAGGATATTTCAGATCGTAAAAATTCAATATTCTTTCTAAAAGATACTTCCGTTACAGGGTGATAGACCAAGCTTGATATGATAGATTTATCGAATATCCTGAGATTTGTAGGCAATGGTAATATTTATAAGAATAATAATAGAAATTGCTGAACTTTTATGCAAATCAATTTCTCACAATGAAGAATGACCAATAAAATTTTACCAATATTGAAGCATTTGGTAATTAAGTTTCATTCTTTTAAACAGTTATAAATCTTTTGAAATAAGTATCAAACGTCTTTGATGGTCATGTATTCTCTTCAGTTTTATGCACAGAAGAGGTTTTATTCAATGACTTTATTTAGTTGCTTGCAGCAGAAGTGTACGAAAAAAGGAATTATTTTTTAGAATATGAGTGCGTTTTAAACACTCTCATCTCCATGCACACACTAATTGATGTGCAGAATATTCTAATTAAAGGAGCCGATTTGTTTAAGTTATAGTAGTAGTGAAATATCTGATAAGAATAAATGAAAATGATCAATTTTCAAAGCATCTGGCAATAGTTTTTTCTCCGTTTTTCTATTGTACAGGATGATTCATACGTAGTTGTACGATAAAAACTGAATATCTTCACTCTATCTCAATTAAATGGCCTAATTTTTTTTCACTAGAAAACCTAAGTTGAGCCAATACTACAGCTTCAACAAGAAACATTTTTTTGTTGAAGCTGTAGTATTGGCTAAACTTAGATTTTCTGATGAAAAAAATTTTGAATGATCCTCTATCATCGATAAAAAAATCCAACCATTTAATTGAAATGAAATGAAAAAATTCAGTTTTTTATCATAAAGCTACTTACAGACCACTCTGTATTATTTATTTAAATATTAAAAATTTGTTAGAAATAAGAAGCCTCAAATTTATGGGGTGTTTCGAAATGCGAATTTAGGAAATTCGGGACATCGACTTTTTCTAAATAGCTCCGATCGTTCCGCAAGACGGGACTGTCCCGCGGGTCTCTAGTAAAAACCTACAATCATCATTCTCAACACTTCCTGCTCAAAAAAGAATCAGTCAAATTTGAAAAATACATATGAAGTTTTCTAATCATATAGAAAGATAAGCAACTTTTTTGAGAGCAAATATCTAATCATCTGTATACCATGAGAAGTTTAAATGCAAGAAATAAAAGATGTATGTATTCTGAGAATAAATTTATTTGGCCTTGTACAAGAGTTATTACAAATTCGCATGTTGTTTATTTATATAATGAAAGATATAATAATTACAAAATTATGTGTTCGTTTATTCCGTTTGACTTTACTATTTTTTTTTCAAAATAAAATCGATCATTTTTATCATAAATATGTTTAATATTAATTAATCGTTACTGATGTATATGATAATAAACGTTCATCCAATTTGATACATCTCTATCAATATAATTAATATATGAATATTTTGTTGAATCATTATAAATAGCTAAATATATATTATTTAACCAATTTATTTGTTGTTCTTCATGTTGTTCATCATTAGGACATATTGAGAATTGAATACCAAATTTAAAATATCTATGTGGAAATGCTGTTTCATTAACTCGAATTGTACTTATATATCCATCCCAAGGACTAAATTGAATACTAATTTCACCATTACCTAATGCTAACTGATCAATAAATTGATCAAGACTATAACTACTTATTGATTGATTATAAAATAAATGTTTAGCTTTAAAATAATATGTTGGATATGTTAAATGATTAAGCAATAATCGTTGATGATTATTATTTTCATTTTCAACTCCTGATGATTTATAAACAAATGTTAACCAATCTTGTTTATACAAATTTATTTTATATGGAGTTGGTAATGTTGCTAATACTAACGATATAGTTTTATTAAATTCTTTTAATTCAGTACCAAAATAAAGTATTGAAATTTTTACATTAATTTTTCGTACAAGCAGTGACAAAACTAGATTATTATTAAAATTTAAAGTTTTATCATTGAATAATAATGATTGATATCGTTGTATTACTAATTTTGTTACATTTGGATACCATAGAGATGTAAAACGACTAACAAGTGATGGAGATTTAACTAATCGAAATTTAAATTCTGTTACAATAACAAATAAACCTCCACCAGCACCACGTAATGCCCAATACAAATCTGGTTCATGAGTTTTATTTATTACTAATAATTCACCTAAAAGAGAAATTTGATCTATATGTATCAACAAAAAATTAATAAAACTATAGATATAGATTATTTTCACAGCCTTACACTACCAGACTAGACGAAATTGGGAGTTAGCTTGACTCATGATAAATACCCTGGATGACACCTTAAACTAATTTAACAATGAAGAGTGAAGAAAATACTGTTTAGTTAGAATATGACAATACAACTAAACAAAAATAATATTAGTTTAGGAGAGATTAGAAATGTAGAAAATAAGACATTTGATGTTTAAATATTGAAAAATCTATTTGTCCAAAATCAATCTGATATTCGAGGGTTATGAAAAAATCTTCAACGGATGATACGTAATCTATGTTTCGAAAAACAAAGTTTTTCATCAATCAAACAAAAACTTAAATGAAAAAACCTGAAACTCTTCTTGAACGTAAATATTTTTTATATATTGTGATTTCGATTTCTGTTCGAGAAAGATAATATGACTAAAATATCTTTACCTTGAGCATTCACAGCTTTCATTTCTAAAATATTATCGGATAATAATCCGTATAATCGACTAAGATAACCATGACCACCACCAAGTGCATGACCTGCAAGTCCTACCCATGCACAACTACCCGCATTAATCGTATAATTATATTGATATGCTTTATAATAAATTGGACCAAGTCTTGCACCAGCTCCAAATGTACCTGTTCCATCATATTGATTAATATTAATGTAATTAATCGCTTCCATGTTAATAACAATATTGTTATACGTTGAACCTAAACCATTGCCTTCATAACTATGACCTCCACTTATGGCATTTACAATATAATTTAATTCTATTGCACATTTTATCACCTTTTGTATATCGCTACTATCCATTACATAAACAATAACAGCAGGAAAATGAGAAATTCGACTTCCACGAATACTTGACAATCTACTATTATTGAAATGATCACATTGATATTGAACACTGTTTTGATTTGCTATAGTGTTACACGGATAAATAGTACGTGTTGATAATGGTAATGATGTTGAAAGACATATTTGTAAATCATCATTGTTAATTCTTGTAAATTCATAATTATTACGATTATTTGCTGTAATAAAGATGATTTGAAAAACATATACCAATAAAATGAAGAACAAATTCGTGACAAATTTAACCATTATAGTCTGGAAAGATGAACCACTTTCAAGTTACCTATGTATGCCTCAGTAGGTTTCACGAAGAAAAGATCAATAAATCCAAAAGAAATGTATATTTTTCGACAAAAAAATATGTTTATTTCGATAATAGCAACATCTATTTTCGACAACGTGAAAGAGTGATAATATCAGAATCACAAAGAGAGAGTGATTACATATCATATCATAAAAGAATACAGAATGGCTAATCATCAACTGAAGCGAAACAACACATATTGTTAGGGAGAAGAACGCAAAAATGATATATATATGTTGTGGTAGAAATTAAAATTTAGCCCAATTTAAAAGTTGCCTAGTCAAAATTGAAATTTTTATTTTGACTAGGCAACTTTTAAAGTGGGCTAAATTTTAATTTCTACCATAACATATATATATATCATAAAAGAACGAAGAAGAAAACAATAATACGCACAAATTCTCTGAAAAAGACATTTACTGTAATAAATCAAAACAATAGGAGGGGCAAACACCCCCTTAAGATGAAAATTTGGGTTGAAAACTACCGTATGACCTTCCTCTGGTCGAAAAGGTATTCTGTGCAAAACTTCACTGCGTTTGCTCGTACCTTGTCCAAATGCATAGCGAACAGACAAATAGACAGACAGAGAGATAGATAAACTTTCTTCTTTATATATATAAATAAGATGTTTGCATACTACCAACGAAAAAATTAAAAGTGACATCTGTTTTCAATAGATACTTTTATGAATAGTCACCTACAAAAAATACAAGATTTTCAGAAAAAATATTTCGTCTACAGAAGTTTATAGCACTTCTTACGTTGATCATTCTTGTAAAAAAGATTTTTGAATTTACTCTATAAATCGCTATACTAGGATCTAAGTACTCAAAAACGTCAACTATCTATCGCTCATCGGTCAAGAATAGCCGAAATTTTTGAGTACTTAAACCCTAGTATAGTTATTGATTGAGTCAATTGAAAAATATTTTTTACAAAAATAATCAACGTGAGAAGGTCTATAACATTCTATAGACGAAACAGTTTTCTGAGAATCTTATATTTTTTGTGGTTGACTATTCATGGAAGTATTCATTAAAATCAGGTGTAATATTGATTTTTTTCGTTGACAGATAGATATTTATAGACTTAATCAAAATTTTTTAATTTCACTCGTGTAGCTAAATACAGGCAAATAAATTCGAAAGACTGAACATGTACCTTTTTCGAAGTGATGTGATCTACTTCAAATCGTCTCGAGACAAGTACTTCTTCATATCTCACCATTATGAGTCCCAAGGATATATATGTTCTACATATGGCTCGTATATGGTACACAAGAATATGTCGAGTGTCTGCTAGACGAAATGTTTCGCTATGAGCTTCTCTTGCGCAGAGTAGGACACATGTGACATGTTTTATCTTAGTGAGGATACATTAGGTTTCACAAGACAGGTTCCATTCTGAACCACAAAAATTTCACAGATGTATTTTCTCAATAATATGCGTCTTCCCAAAATCAGTATATAGGATAAACTTTCAAATTCTGTATCTCTTCTATTTATAGTAACAACCATAAATTATCACACAACAATTAAAAGCACATGCTCAAAATTAAAGTTCTGTGTTAGAAATGATTGTCTTCACATGCACATAGACGACTATAACTATAACTACTATAACTACTATAACGATGGTAATGATCAACATCATAGTCATCACCAATACATGTAGCATCATCACGCTTTGTATAAGCTTTCCCATTCCCATCAGGACGCCAATGCCAATCACGACAATTGCGACATTTTGCACAAGCACGGCCTTTACAACCAAGTTTTTTATTAGAATACACTGGGTTGGTTTTTGGTGTGATTATTTGTGGCTGTTCTAAATAAAAAATATAGCGTTTATTATAAATTCTGAAAAAAAGACTAAGTTCAACCGCATCCAAGTATTGACATCACAAAACAGTAAAAACCGATTGGATAGAGCAAGTAAAACAGTAACACTTATCAATTATTCGAGTGCAATTTACTTTTTATTAATGTAAGAAATTTAGAAAGAGAACAAAGCAAGGTTTCCTGTTCTCTATTAGTGTAAAGAAAATCTTGTTAGCTTCCAAAATGCTAGATAAATGTTCGAATAAATATTAAGTTTTCTAAATTTTTTTCTATTTGATTACACTGCTAGTTGATGCTATTGTCTAATCGTAGCAATTATTTCTTAAGAGTGAGTATCTGAGAATATCAGACATCGACAATGGAGGTATCTGAAATTTAGCTGATTTTCGTAATATGTTGTAGAGAACGATGAGTTATGTACTTTCTAAAATTATCAGTTCAATCGGATACATTTCTAGAGAGAAATGCTCAAAATGTGCATCATTCGTAGCTTTTTTTAGATATGATTATGGATTAATTATACAATCGAGAGCAAAAATTCAGAAGTTTCTATCGAACACATGAATAATATGATCTTATACAAGAATGAATATTTCTAAAATACGCTCTCACCCACTCTGACCCGTTATCTGTAGAACATCAATGTAAAAAAGAACCAAATATCATTTTTATCGATCCACTCTCATCCTACTTTCACCCATATTTTAACGAAACAAGTAACGGTCGTTAATAAACAAAAATATCAAAGGTATTCATTAGGTATACATCAAATCTAATTCGAACCAAATCTAAATACGGATGGAACGGTGACCGTAATAGTTCCACTGGTAACCCGTATAGATTGGTAATCGTTCCATCGGTAGGTATCCACAAGTCTTCGTTGTCTATCCAATGGGAGAAGTATCTATAAGTCCTTAATAGACTATGAGGACTTATGAAGAGTATTTCAAATAAACCTCAAGAATCTATAAAGGATATTCCAAATAGCTTATAAAGATTTATAGGCACTTCTCCCATTGGATAGACAATGAAGACTTGCGGACACCTACCGATGAAACGATTACCGATCCATACTGGTTACCAGTGAACCGATTACGGTCACCATTACATCCGTATTCAGATTTAGTCTGATCTATTTCAAGTAAATTTAGTCAAACCCAAGATTTATATTTGATTCGAGTTGAGTTTAGTCTGTACCTAATGAGTACCTGAACGACCATTACTTGTTCCGTTAAGATGTGGGTTGGAGTGGGTCAGAGTGGATCGATAATAATGGTATCTGACTCTTTTTAAATTAGTGTTCTACAGATAACGGGTCAGGGTGAGGTTATATGAGTTAAGAGTTTTATGCTCTATGAATTGATACTATCTTTGATTGAAAGGACGGTCATAGTGGGTGAAAGTATCTATCTATATATATAAAGAAGAAAGTTTGTCTGTCTGTCTGTCTGTTCGCTATGCATTCAGTCCCTGTACAAGCTAGCGTCACCAAACTTTCCATGGTACCTCCCCAGGCCCAGAGAAAGGTTATGGCGGGGTCACCCACCGAGGGTGTGGGTGAGTGGGTATGGGTGTGGGTGAAATCTCACCCAGATAGTGCTGTATTAGCTAATTTTACCAAAGTTTTCATGGTGCTCCTCTGCGTTCAGAAGCATTTGTAAGGAGTGCTGTTAGCATTAATAGGAGTAGGGAGGTGGCGTCTGGGTGAAATTTCGCTGAAGTTCTATCGCAATGAACTTTGCGTTAATTTTCGGGAAATTTTGCGAATCTGTTATGATTCGAAGATGAATCGTTTTTTATCGAGGGTTCTTTGTTTGAAATTTGAAAATTGGATGTTTCTAATTTATATATATAAAGGAGAAAGTTTGTCTGCCTGTCTGTTTTTTATACATTTGGACATCGCACGAGTTGAGGGTGTCAAACTTTTCATGGCATACTCTTAGGTCTCGAGGAAGGTAAAAAAGGATCAGGATGACTGGCGAGGGGATTGGGCTGAAATTTCACAACAGGTTATGGTACATTACAATTTTCCCCAGTTTTTCAAAAACTCCGGGACATATGCTGCCATTGTTAGAATATCTGCCTGTTAGTGCCAGTTTTTTTGCACTGGGTATTGGTATAAAGTATGGAAATACGTATGAGTTAAGAGGAAGACTGTTACATCTTCATACTATTTGCTGAATTATCCGAGTTAAAAATGAATATAAGTGTATGCACGGCGGGATATGTAGTAATAATAGATGAAAAGGTCTTAATCAAGCCTTCTATACATCTTCTGTCGTTTTCTGACATGATAAGTTTCCAGTATGGAGATTTCCCGAGCAACGCCGGGTACTACCGCTAGTCCCTTATAAATACCATCCTAAAGAAAATGAGAAAAATCAACTTTTTCGAATTTCGAATTTCGACTTGACACTTTGCACAGAGATGAACCTTAACAAGAATAGTTTATTGCTTCAAGCTGCAGATATATTTGTTATTTCTATCCTGAAATACGAACATCACATCTATCTGTGTATATAGACAATATAAAGTAGGACTTTTACCATAGCCTTATCGTAGGATAGAAAGCACGAAAATATCTGCAACTTGAAACAATAAACTATTCTTATTAAGATTCATTTCTATACAAAGTTTCAAGTCGAAATTTAAAAATCGATTTTTCTCACCCCTTTGAGGAGGATCACGACATTCTATTAAAAAATATCGTCAAAATGCAGTATCTCACCTCTAATAAGTTATGAACCTAAACTTTTTTCAGGGTATTCATAGTTAATTAGATACTACATGGTACATATAAACCCGATTTAAAAGGAGTAAATGGTTTCTTCACGTAACTCCGTCACAGCGTTATATTTTTATTCATTTTGCTTTGACCATAACTCTGAAAGGACAAATTGTGCAGAGACGAGCAATGTCTTAAATTGAAGATAAATTTGTTTTGAAGGTTTTGAGATCTGCCTGAGCTCCTAAAAGTGTTTTCTCGAAAACCTATCACTCGAATGCGAACACCTACTTTTGCAAAATCCATCAAAAAAGGTGATATTAGTATTTTGACGATAGATTTTCGGAAACACATTTTTATGAGCTCTGACAGATCTCAAAATTTTCAAAACAAATTTGTCTTTAATTTAAGCGTTGCTCACCTCTTTACAACTTGTCCTTTCAGAGTTATGGTCACAGCAAAATAAGTAATAACATAACGTTTTGACACTCTGCCACTAGCGTTACATGAACAATCCGTAAAACATTGGGAGTACTTCCCTTGTTAGTGTTTATTACTGAAATTATATTAAACTAGTGTACTTTATTCTTGAACAAATGATGATTAATAAAAATCTTTAAGAAAACCAAGACAATCCAATGTAAAAAATAAAAATAAGCTCATTCAAAAGAAAGAAACCTTAAAATATCTTCTCACCCTCACACTTCTCCTTTTAATGCTTTCCATCTATTTACTAGTAATTAATGATTTTTCTAACAAAATATAATAGTAACACTTACCAGATGGTATAATAACGGAAATTTTATTTATAAATAATGTAGATTGTTCTTCAATTGACATATTTGGTGGTTTGTCAAGTGCATTTTTCAATTTTATTAAGTTTTCTTTTAGATGATTTAAATCAATTTCATTAAATCCACTGTCTTGACGAGTTCCTTTTATTTTTTCTGCTAAATTAACTAATTCACTTTCTATCTCAATGATAAATTTCTTTCTAAATTCGGTTACTATTTGTCTACTTTCTTCTGCTGTCTGTTTAATTTTATTAATTGAATGATTTTCCCATTTATTAATTTGTTGTATCAATGGATGTTGTATTTTATTTTCTTTGTGTTGAATAAGTGTTTGTAGAAATAATTTTCGATCACGTTCAATCTCATCAAATTGTTTATCAAGTGTTTGTTGATGTTCTGATAAATCTTTAAGACAAAAATCTTTTGAACATCCTTCACATTTATATGTGACTTTTTCTTTTCCACATACAAAACATTGTTTTTTAGTAGCTGCTGTTGCCATTTGTTGAATAGTTTTTTAAATAGTACTTTATAGTTGTTTGAAAATGTGAAAATGAAGAAAAAAAGAGAAAGTTATCTTTCGTTTGTTTCGGTGTGTAGACATTTTGCGATAACAATATAAGTCAATGTCAATAACTATTCGTTGAAAATAATAAAATAAAAAATGTTTTATCATCAACCCTCATATCACTGTCAGGAATCCACAAAAACTTCAGAGACTTTTTCTTTATTCTTATGTTATGTCTAGACATCATTAGGTCGAATTTTATACTGTCAGATATGTCTTAGGAAAGGTTAGTAGAATGTAATAACTACATCAATTGATCCAATATAGTCATTATTGATATAGTATATCAATACTTCATGACCACCTGAACACCGTGCGAATTCCGGTCAATTTCATTTTAATGTTAGTCATGCATAACGTTAGATTGAACTTTATCATTTTAAATATATGTTCGTAAAAGTTAGGAAAGTAGACTTATAGTATCGATGAATCAAATATATTAATTATTGATGAAACATGGTTAGTTCAAAATAAAAATAAATGCTGACTTCATAACAAATTTGCGAAACATTTTGACATTAGCAAATAATAAGACAATAAAAAAGCTGTTTGCACAATCTCTCCAAGATTAATAATGTGAAATACTATCCACTTATTATTACTAATTTTCCCAAAAGCCGTCTTTTATGTATATTCGAATATACTTAGGCATTAATCCTTGCTTGTAGCATAGAACTTCAATAAGGAAATACTCCAAAGATATTTTAACTAGACTTGGTTTATACATGACCTCTGCTAGTTCCTTGAAGATGCATATCACCATACGAGACAACCTCCAGACACCATTTCTCATGCGATATGATGGTCTCGAAAGTCTGTCTGTGTCGATCTGTGACAGTTTATAATATTGTGTCGGTTACGGTCCGTGATGGTACCCTAATCTATGGACCACAGTCTATGACGATATCGTAGCCTGTCGATCATGGCCTGTGATGCTTTTTCTCGTGTCTGTGATGACCTTTGACCTTATCAATGATGGTCTGTAGAGAAGAAGAGGGAAAGTGTTAATAGTTTTTACTCCTAGACACTTCAACACTCTCTTTCAGATCGTGTTTCACAAAAGACTGGGTAAATACGACACAGATCCAATGTTTTCCAGTTAGTTCATTGTACATCCAATGCTCTCGAGATATTCCATTGTTTCACTATAATTTGATAATAACCTAACGCATTATTCCTATTTTATTAGCTTGCAATTCGTATGGATTCCGTTTAGTTATGAGACTACTATTCTATAGGTGATGATATAAAAGTTGAAATAAACTTCTTCATTAAAATATACGAATGATGAAAGTTATTTATTTTTATTTTTCATCGAAGATAAATTTAAAATTGACATAATATATAAGGTTCTTCATAAGAATTTTATTTAGTTTTTCCTTTTTTTATTTCAAGGAAATCACATGGAAGAAAAGTTGACGACTGTTTCCAATCTTTCACACACTGACTGATCTCGTTGGCTAAGCCATACAGAACATGATTAATTTTATTATAATAATATCCATGTATAGGGCTAAAGTTAAACGGTAAATGCAAAACAATCAAATTATTTCTCATCTCTTAGAGAGAATCTTCTATTGATATTAAGGATAAAATCTATTGGTTAAAAATCAAGAAAACTGTAGCAATACATATAAAGCAGAACTTTCAAAAGTTAGAATATCTCTAGAGGCTTAAAAAATAACGTATTTCTGGAAAAATTATAACGAATATTCTTGGACAAATGATAGAACATAATGTTGATCTCTTTAATAATATGTTCTAAATAATCTTAATGGAGACATCTGATGATATAGAAGATACAGATAATTTTCTGTTAATGTCGACACATAATCTGTTTTTTATATAAAGTAAGAATTGGCCAGCGTATGATGTATTCCAAAATTCGTGCATATAAAATTTTGATGGGCTAACAGTAGCAACAAATGTCATTGCTAAAGCTGAATCTGCGAGTATTATGAAAATTGTTTTCAATTTTCCAACAATATGAGTATCTGCTTTTGAACAAGTCATAAGACGATCTAATATGAAATATGGCATGACACAAAGTGTTAATATAAGTGGCTGACGAATAAAGTCTCGATGATTCAAAATGATAATTTTTATTGAGGAACCTAGTGAGCTATTATCAGATGTATAATGTAGGCGGTGTCGAAGAAGATGATGTAGGATGAAAAGACATGAAATAAGTAATGCAATTGGTGCAACTAAATAACTGATCACACGAAGAATAGAATGGAAAATGTAACCAGTTGAAGTAAAATTTGACGAACAAAAATCAAGGAAAGAATAACTGTCTTTCCTACCAAAAATATATATCGAAATATTTGTTACTGGCACAATAGTGTAAAGACATAAGCTTGAAATCAGTGAACGTCGTCTTGAATCATACAAACTGACAAGTGAATATTCAATAAGAAGCCGCTCAATTGCGATGTACAATATTAGCCAAAAGAAACAATAGATCATTGAAAAATCAAATAAATCGATTACAGCACAATCAAATAAACTATTGAAGCTTTTTAATTTAGCAGCTCTAATAACAATAGTAACGAATGCAAACATTGCACGAATGATACTAAAAATCAAACCCGAACATGAAAATAAGATTAGGTATACACCTAAATTTGTAATGCGAATTTTTCTACTGCATAGAAATGTCTGTAATGCGAGAAAATTACTGAGAAAAGATACGATTGCTAGTAGAAAACTAACTATTGCTTCGATCATTTGATGGTTTTTGAAAAGTTTTTCGTCTGATATACCCATGTACCATAGGTTATCTGAATATTTTTCCGTTTCGCAAAAAGAACCAGTAAAACAGCTTGTGCATAAACAAGTAAAGTTAGTGATGAAAGAGTCATCAATAAGACATTGACCATTGTTTTGGCAAATGTTTAATGAACATGGTATAAAATCGCTTAAATTGGGCATTTTCTCAAATGAAAAGAACATAATATAATAGGTACAACTAAATTTTGTAGATACGAGTGAATAAAGAGAAATGAAACTGAGCAAGTGACACAGTGCAGTTTTATGATAAGTTCTGTAAAAAATAAAATGACACAATATTTGTCAAAATCACGGATTCTTTTACAATAAAAATATTTATGATTTCTACTCTTATTCAAAATAATAAAACAGAAAAGGAACTGCCATAAAACGGCAAGTGACTATATACATTCATGTGTATATAGCCATTCACCTATGTACACACAACCAATCAACCATGTGCTTTCAAGTAAATATTATCAATGAACTAATGAATATTAAGCTATATTATAGTATTTGAGTAATGAGGAGCAATTGGATAAGCATTTTTCATTTTTTAATATGTAGTTGATAAAACTTTTTTATAATTAATAATTTTTTCACAATTTTTGTCATACAGATAGAGTGAATGCTCCTTTACTTACCTATGCAAAAATTTTTCAAATCTGAGCTACAGATGCGTATTTTCGACTACTTTTCCAACTGCCCCTACTCATGTTTTCCCATTACTCCAAATGGAATAATTGGATAAATGCGTGTATTTTGCATGGAACAATTAAAATTAACTTTTCTCATTAACTAATTAAGATTAATTAGTCATTTTTGCACAGATGAATAGAGGACATTGTTCTCTATGATCGATCAAAATATCCCATTTTTCCTAAGTAATTTACCTGAGATATCTGTTAATTACTAAATAAAAAAGAATAGAAAAATTTATGGAATTATCCCAAATGGGGCAATTGGATAAATACATGGTAAATAACTAGAAATATAGGGTTTACTTCTAACTAATTTTTCTAAGTGAAAAACACATCTTACAGAAAATATTTAGTATTTCTTTCTCTATAATCCTATAGAAATCACTTATATGTTGGTAAATCAAGTAACATAATAGACCAGTCATAAAAAATATCGTTTATGGTTCTCATACTATTATTTTGACATTTTCCTGACTTTATTGATGCTACCTTACCTCTTTTTATGAGACCTTCACTCAAGATGAAAGAACATTGCAAATCTTTGATCAAGTCATAAAAATGGCTTCGTGGCTAAATAAGCACTAAAAAAACATTATATAGAATCAGTTTCTATCAGTTTTTTGATAAAAATCTGATGAAAGACAATAATTTTAAAGACTTATAGAGCCTTACAGATTTCAAACGGATTGATGATGCTTCATTCATCCCTTTACAAAAATATATGTAAGCAAAGAGTAGGAAATAATGTCAAAAGACTTCAGCAGAACTTTTTCGATATTTTGCAACTTTGTGACACTTAAAGGTAATGAAGGAGAGTTCAAAACATACTTTTGATCATAAAAAGTGTTAATATTTTAAGGAAGTCCTTCAATCTATTGCTCAAGGTACACTAAGTCTTTTTCTTTGATGAAAAGCTAGGGATTTTCTTTATTATGAGTCAATATAAACTATTATTAAAGGTAGCGGAGACGAAAATTATGGCTAAGAGTTCTTGATTAATCAAAGTAGCATTGTTTACACGAGTTCAGAAATTACCAACGCTACACTGTAAAAAAAAGGGTATTTTATGAAACCAAAAAAAGGATGGTCCCCTGGGCACACAGGAAGGTCCTTTTATAGTTTCGTACAAAACCTCTTTTGGATAATTATGATAAAGGATCGGTACAGAAGATTTCGTACTGAACCTTGGCTACATATTTTATCTGTCAACTATCGGCGACGTATAAATGCGTGTGATAGAAGGTATTGAGCGAATTGATACCTTAGCATATCATCTAATATATGCTAATGTAACAGTTCATTCAATACCTGCTATCACACATATTATACGTCGCTGATAGGTAAAGAATTAAACCAAACATCTCGTGTATATCGGATGTCATATCCAATCTATAATAAAAAAAGTTAAATTTATTTATTCTGTAAACGGAAACTCATTCAGTGACTTGGATCTTTGGATCAGTCTATAATAGAAAAGTAAAAATATAGTAAATATATAAAATCACTCTTACTCTTATTTTGATATTCGAATCAACCTACAATACAAATACATGAAATTAAACTTATTTCATCATTTCGATATTTGAATGAACTTAAAATAGAAATATAAATGGATTTATTTCTTTTAGTAAAATCAAACTTACTTCTGATTTTGATATTGAATCTATTTATAATGAGAAAAATCAACGTGTGTTATTTGATATAATAAAACCTACCTAATTGATGTTTGGATAAATCTATAATAGAAAATAAAATTAGTTTAGTCTATAGAATCAAACTTATTCATGATTCTGTTTTGTTGATCAGTCTATAATACAAGATCCAAAAAAAACACTTTGTTTTATAAAATGATATTTACCGATCAAGTTATCCAATCCACAGTAACCAAAATTTAATTAAAACAATTAATTAATTAATTGAGATATCGTTCATGTATTAAGATTTTTACCTAATCAATTGTTTTAAGCAATAAAGATGATTGCTCAAAGTATAGGAATAGTTGTAGAAAGACATTTATCCTTGAAGAGCATTTAAATGTCAGTCATGTTTGAACTCACTCACTTATATACATGATAAGGCCGCAAAACAAAACGGTGAATAAGTAGTGGACATGCAGGTTTGATACAAACCTATGAAAGGTTCAACTTCACTTTTTTCCCTATTCTACAACTCTTCTTGTATGTGACAATTACAAATGATACTTGTCTATTTTTCAGACAAACGATAATTTTTGCGTAGAATTTTTCTAAATATCATTACATTAATTTTACCAGCCACACTACCAAAGACGATCAAAATTATTCCATCAAATTGATATAAATATTTTGACAATGATCCTAATGATATAATGAAATTTTCATGGACATTAATTATTTGAACTTGTAATAAAATATATCTTTTAAATGTTAAACTTATCATTAATATAAGATAAAGAAAAGTGAACGATATTCAATAGGAAATGACTTGTATAAAATACAATTTAATTTAGATATATCGAATCAAACATATTATAAAATTAAAGTCTAAATTGTATCGACTTTACTATCCTTTATAATGCTTTCATTGAATTTATAAAAAAACAATGATAGACAAATCTCCTATTATGTGATGATATAATAAAACTTTTATAATCAGTGAGAGAAGAAGTTCTACTAATGCTGTACTTTTATATTAGTTTATTTAATAACTGTTAATAAATTCAACAATCATTTTTATTTATGGTTTCTAGAATATAATAGACTTTTGACTGATAATTACAAATAATAATTTGTTTTTGAATCAGATTTATGCAAAGCAAAAAGGACGCTTAGTATTCAAGTGTATCAATCTAACGGTTTAACCTCTATAAGTTTTCTTTAAAATCTTTGATGAGCTTTTATTTTTTTGGAAAAATCTCTTGTTCGAATTCTATCATAGTTTCACCATGAAATTGTATAAGCTTTTAGTATTGAAATTTGCTGTATTTCTTGTAACTATCCAATACGAGAACTAGGTATGTCATAAAAACATAGTGTACTTACGAGGGAACCTTTTCAAGTGATACCCTCCGTTTGGACTCATATTTTGCCTATAGGTAGGACTCATAGCATAGATAAGAGCCCTAAAAGGGTTCGTCCCCAAAGCCTATTGTTGTAGAGATATTGCGTTATTAAGGTATTGGAATAATTGACTGCCGTGGTCCCCCTCAGGAAGATCGAAAAAACTCATTTTCGAATTTCGACTTGAAACTTTGTACAGAAAGAAGTCTTAATGAGAATGGTTTAGTGTGAAAATTTCAGCTTTGCTGAATGTTCCTAATCGCAAATAAGAACACCAAAAATTGCCTTAGCAAGGACACAAGTTTACGATAACCATATCTTAAGATAGGAACAAGTAATAGGCCTGAAACTTTCACAATAAAACAGTCTCATTAGGACCTCTTTCTGTACAAAGTTTCAAGTTGAAATTCGAAAGTGAGTTTTTTCGATCTCCCTGAGGGGGACCACGGCAGTCAATTATTCCAATACCTTAATAACGCAATATCTCTACAACAACAGGCTTTGGGCAAGAACCCTTTTAGGGCTCTTATCTATGCTATGAGATCTACCTGTAGGCAAGATATGAGCCCAAACGGAGGGTATCACTTGGAGAGGTTCCCTCGTTAGTACAATTATTCGATCGTTTATACATTGTTAAAATTCTAACATAGATTTAATCTTTTTCTTCCAATCTAATTATTCTTACGATCATTAAATAATTAAAGCTTTTTTTCTTTCATACAAGACTTAACATATATTTTGAGAATATTCATATCAACAATAAACGAAAAAGACTTTATATTTATATGGCTTAACAAAAAAGAACTTCTCTTTGTCTTTCCTTCATATCTATAATACTTCAACTAGTGGTTTGTTATTTGTCATTGCATTTTTTTTTGTTTTGGGAATAACAAATATAAATAATATTTTAAATAAAGAAGAATTTAATTCACAACTCTCGTTATGGTACTACATGGAATCCAGTACCTAATTTAATTCTATTGTATGTATTTCTTGAATATACACTTTATCCAATAGAAATAATACTCTTTGCATGGGCAACAATTGAAAAATATGTACTTATATTTCATGATCGATGGTTATTGACAAAAAAGAAACGATTTTTTTTTTCATTATCTTCCTTTAATAATAATTGTTACTTACAGTCTTTTTTATTATCTTACGGTAGTAGTTTTGTTGTCTTGTGGTATAACAGATAATTGGAACGCAACATTTGGACTTTATACTCCTTGTGTATATGATAATATGAATCTTGTGATAGGAGAACTTTTATGTCATCAAATAATTCCAACAATTATTATATTTATCTTTAGTATTGGACTTATTATTCGTGTTTTATATAAAAAATCTCGTTTAAATCAAGGAAATCAATGGCGAAAACAACGAAAAATGATCAGTCAAATATTATTTATAACAATTCTTTAATTTACCATGGACATTTATAACATTTTGTCAATCATTTCAATTACTGGTTGATCTTGATGGAAAAATCTATTCTGTCGTATATTTTTTTCCTCATTGTCTCGTATTTTTGTATCCATTTGTATGTTGTGCAACATTGCCTGACCTTGGAGAAAAATTGAAGAAACTTCTCTTTTGGAAACGCCAACGAAGAATTGTTTATCCTGTAATAATACCTAAAAATCGTGTACAAATCAATCAAGCATTACAAGAACCTATATAATTTTCATTAACAGTTCATTTTTTTATTTTTTTTAATGTTGTATAGTAATTGCAGCATCTGTACGAAATCTTGCGAAAAAAATCGTTGAAAATAGGTCATTCTTTTTTCCTGATAGTTCATCAAAACACTATAATGATTAATTATATATATTGTGCTTATGTGAGAAAAAATAAAAATCCATTTTATTTACGCAGCTATGACTAGATGATATACAAATACAAATAATTGATAATGCATGAATGATTTCTATTTATAAATTTACTACTTGATCGTGATTGATGCATACATATTCATGTTAAACTACCTAACCTTTTAAAAATTAAGCTCGTATATACACTATTTCGAAATTTGATTATGAGAAAAAGCTATTACATATCTTAGAATTGAATTTTTTTATTTACAAATACGTTTTTATACATGTAGACGCCATGAGCTAGTCTAAATACAGCATTATATATTTAGTTTAGTATAGTTCATCATCATTCATTTTCACATCCTATGATATCTATCATAAGACATTATTATGAAAGTTAAAAAGACGATCATATTTAGTGACATTACTTTCATTTATTATAAATGAAATCAATGATGAATTTACTCTAAAGTATAAAGATAATACTAAAATTTTATGCCATTGAATTTAATCTATATAAAATAAATAATATGAATAATGTATTTATATTATAAATTGAATTGGATGTTTTATTTTAACAAATTATCAATTTTCAAATATTCGTTGTTTTTTTTTAAATCTAAAAATTGATTAACTATCATTTATTGTATAATCAGAAAGTAATATTTTTACCACAAACAATCTTGTCAATGTTAGTTGTTCGGAAGGATCCTTGAATGATCAATTCTTTGAAAAGAAAACAAATATATGACGCTTCGGACACTAACATTACGTGAGAAAAACGATTTATATTAAATAAATCCTATACCTAAGAATTTTGTGCTCATTTATATGAATAAATGATGCATACCATCATATTTTGAGATCATGCTCCTTTTTGTAGAATCAAACACTTCTTGCCTAATTATAAATGTTCTTCAAGATCAAGAACAACATTTTCTATGAAGAAAATCACTTGTATAGATTTCAGAAGGATGTGTATACTATTTTTAAATTATTATAGTTAGAAAGATCTGCCTTATGTTATTTTTAGGAGAATCATCTGGATAGTTTAGACATATAGATTTGTATGAAATCTTGGGTCTACAAAGATTTCTAGCATGTCTTAATGAATATATAGAGTATTCATTTGTGTATAAAATGGTAAAACTCGCAGTTATGCAACTCATTTCATTCTTGGATCATTCAAAAAATAGTTACACACATGAAATTTTTGGATAAATGGTAGAAGAGACCAGCTCAAAACTTCTTATTAATGATAAACAAATTGATAATGCATGTATATCGGATCTCATCATATTATTACATTTATTTATTAATAGTAACGATCATAATTATAAGAGAGAAGTTATCACTATGCTACTTAGCATTGGCCATAGAAAAGATAAATTTTTCTATAGATATCAAGGACTTTCTTTTACTATGATGGTGCCCAAGTTCATGTACTGAGCTAAGAGTATTCGAAAAAGTACCTTACTACCAGTATGTCCGAGGAACTTTCGAGCACTGCAGTATCTAAAAGTACTTTTCGGTATGTATGTACTGCTGCACAATACCTTTAGGTCTCCTGTTGCCATAATTGCAGCATGTTGATGATCGAACCTAACCTTTAACCTTTTTCATTTTTGTTTCTCTTAAAAAATTTTGTTGCACTTTTTAAATTTTATTTTAATTTTTTCAATTCTAAAAACTCAAGTAGGTCAAATGTTGGCATATGAACGGGCTTGAGTTGGCTGGATCTCCATCAGATTACTTCAGAGTAGTCCTTTCTCAATTTACGATCGAGATCGGCATGTTCCCGACTAGTAAACAAAAGAAAATAGTGAATGAACAGTGGTTATACCGAACGGGATAAATCTCAGGTACTCTGTGGAACTTTTCTCAGTAGAATTATAGATACGGGTATTTATACAAATACGTGATCGATAAACATACTGCTATGAGTACTCAATGCAGTACCTACATGAGTGGAATTACTGAGAATTTTCAAAGCACCTATATCAGGTATCTTGGTGAGGTTTCCTCAGTACATGAATACTCTGAACTCAGTATTTTCTCTAGGGTGGTCAATTACTGTATTCATGAGTAATGCCATTGTGAGTCTGTAATTCGTTGTGTAATCATTCTTTCCATAATTAACAATTTTCTTATAATCATTTATTTAGTAATATAACAGTAATAATTCTTTTCTAGTTTGTTTTCCTTCAAGATGAATATAAACAAAAATTGAAAAGACAAACTTCAAATAATTTTTATTAATTCTTCTTTATAATATGCAGAAAGATTGCAGAATTTTTTTCAATTTATATTGAGACTTTTTTAAGTATTTGTTAGTGTAAAAGTTTCTATTTTTATGAGAATTCTCTAGATATTACAAGGTAACGCGATGCAAACACATAGTAAGTCCTCTACTGAAAGTCGGTTACTACCATCATAATTTGGTTGACGTATTTGGAGTTCATAGATATAAAATGAACGTTTCGTTTATGAGATATTGTATGTCAAAAAAATCACCCATATTCTACAAGAAGGTGCGTTCCAAACTAAGTAATCTTTCCCTTTATCATATTCAGGCACATTAAAATATAATAAACTACACTCAGTAATGAAGTTATTATCAAGATTAGATTTACTTTCGTCCCACAACAATCAAATCAATGAATGAGTGAACGAACGAATGTTTGATTGCTGTGACTATTTCGTGCACAACCCTCTTTCTAGCGGACAAAACTAAATAACTAATAATTAATAAAAACTCACCACAGATTCAGATTCCCACCATTGATTACTTTTGGTCAAGCTTTATGAAAAAATATCAATAATTACCAAGCGAGTGAACACACTGATACATTTTGGTGGTTTTTTTTTGTAGTAACTACTCGATGCGTAATTCTTCTTTCATTAGAAAGAATTAAACTAGTGAATGATAATCAAAAGCTAATCATAGATTTGAATTTCCCATCTTCGATTACCCCTCGGTCAAGTTTTATAAGAAATATTAATTATATATTCTTTCGTTTTGTATAACGTACGAACGAATATTTACTAGTTTCTTTTTGAAGATTCTTGATCCATTATCTTCCTTTCCATAGAGGAAAAAAAAATCAATATATTTTGATTAAAAGTATTATTAGATCATTTTCTAATGCAAATACTGAGTTCAAAGTATTTTTAATAGATTTCTTTTTAGAATATTTTTTGAAGAATATGATACACAAATATGCGAACATACGGCTATATTTTGGAATATCTATAAATAGAATACTCGCTAAGATTTTGTGCCATATTAGTAGTACAGTACTTTCGTGGATAATCTACTGAAAACAATTGTAACACTATATAAATCAATATTTTTTTTTAAATAAACAAAAATAATTCCAGACAAAAAAGATTAAAAAAACAATTGTACAAGAAATTTGTCCCAGTCCATGTTCTTAAAAGAAATCTTGATTCAAGTTGTCATAGTAGAAATAAACGATGTGTTTGAATAAAAAATAAGTGTAAACCAGTCTTATAGGGTAAACTGATGACCCAATCTCATTCGCTACCTATCTGGAGAGAAAGAAAGGAACGAAAAAAAAGATTTGGCTTTCTTTGATTCATATGCACGTTATGCAATACGACAAATAAAAACAAGGTGAAAAATTGTAACTATAATCACGATACTTTCTCATTTTTTTCTTCGACACCGTTAATTTGTATTCCTTAGACAAACAAGTACTTGCACAATCATTAGAAATATATGTTACAAAGACAAATATAAACTCACTTATTTTAACCACACATGTAAAGTAACGAGCGTATATTAGCATAACACATATTTTCACAACTTTAATCGATGTCTGACAAAATTATTCTCTCATTTCTTACATTACCGGTAGAACTTGTCTATCGGATTCTTGATAATCTTAGTAATATAACTATGTTATGTTCAATGCGAAATGTTTGCATACGTATCAATACAATTATGGATACCTACTATCGATATCAAGTAAATCTTTTCTTTTTTTTTCAGATTATAGGAGGTCAGATAAACATATGCAGAAACATTCTTTGCTAGAATATAATTGTTTGTATAGGTATATGAATATGTGATCTATCATTTCCTAGATTAGTGATTCTCAAAGATTTATAGAGGTCCAAAATAGAGTGTGACAAGGCTTTGGTTTCGAAATCAATAAAATTTAAGAAAGTCAAATCGTTTAGCCCTATAACGCAATATTTCACAAGCAAATGATATCATAGAAAATTTGCTCAATTATGCAATTTATAGTAAACAGATTAGAAAGGAAAGAGTCTCAATAACGAAAATATACACCCGAAAATTTACCGTTCCGTATATCGTAAATTTCAAACACAAAATTTTATCAAATGTATTTACTCACAAGATCTACAGTAGACTGTTTTAGACACTGTCCTAAAATTTACGGCTATTTCGGATGAAAATCTGGTTTTATGCAAGCATATGATGTTTAGAAGAAAAACAAAAATGGTATATAAAATATAGTGCGATAAATTGCGTCGAATGATACAAGACTCAAAATATTTTTGAGAAACAGAATTTTCTTAAAAAGTATAGATATTATACGATTATTTTTCAGCAAAAATGAATTATTCATAAATACAAAATCGACATGTCATTCTACTGAGACGAAGATTGTTTAATTTTAATATTGTTTTTAAAAGAAGACAGAGACGAATGCGGCACTATTGTGATCAAGAGAAAGAGTGTAATCCTATTGATCATCGAAAGTCTTTACTTTTCTACAGTATACATTAGTAAGAATTTGTACCTATCAAGGCTTTTTTACACATCTAATTTTCTCACAATCGCTATTCATTATAATGCTTCATATAACTGATGACATTCTTGAACCGTTTGTTTTCTGAAAATAATATAAAAAATAAATGCCTTTAAAATTTACTGTAGATCTGAATCCAAAAATAATGTTTAGTATTAAAGAATCAAATATGATATTTATTCATAAATTGGTTCATTATGTTTAATTTTCTAATTGTTTCACGTAGACACTCACCTCATTGGATTTTCGGACCAAATCAATTAAGAAACAAGAGGTAGAACATCTTGCCAATGCTCTGCGACAAAACAAGGTAAAATGTTTAACCTATGCTCATTATTATTCATTAAATATTTCACGTAGACAATAATTACACTAGATTTTGAATCGAATCACATCGATGACCAAGGTGTACAGCATCTTGCCAATGCTCTGCTTTACAACGAAGTAACATTCTTCTACTCTCTTATTCTATTGTTTATTTACCACTTCCCATAGACACTCACTACACTTTTTCTTGAAAACAATGAAATCAGTGATCGAGGAGTACAGTATCTTGCCAATGCTCTATTACAAAATAAAGTAATATTCTCTAGCTTTCTCATCCTATTACTTACGGACCACGATACATAGACACTCGCTACACTTGATCTTGATAACAATCGAATTGGTGAGCAAGGAGCACAATATCTTGCTGATGCTCTACAGCACAACACAGTAATATCGCGTTTGATCTTCTCATTCTATCATTTACTTACTATTTGATCCAGACACTTACTACACTTCATCTCAAAAACAATAACGTCGGTTCACAAGGAGTACAGTATCTTGCTAATGCTCTACTACAAAATAAAGTAACATTTCCTAAACTTCTCACTCTATCATTCACTCATTAGATTACATAGACATTCACGACACTTGACCTTGAAAACAATCATTTTGATTTAGAAGGAGTAAAACATCTTGCCATTGCTTTACAACAAAATCAAGTAATATCTGTAACTTTCTCATTCTATTATTTATTTACTATTTTATACAGACACTCACTTCACTTTATCTTGAAGACAATTGTATTGATGAGCAAGGAGCACAATATCTTGCCAATGCTTTACTACAAAACAAAGTAACATCACCTTCCATCCTGTTATCCTATTACTTACTCATTACTTCATATAGACACTCAATACACTTTACTTCAACAATAATAAAATCGGTTCACAAGGAACACAATATTTTGCCAATGCTTTACTACAAAATAAAGTAGCATCTTCTTCCATTTTCTTATTTTATCGCTTACTTGCTATTTCATATAGACACTTACTACACTTGACCTTATAGACAATAAGCTCGGTGAAGAGGGAGCACAACATCTTGCCAATGCACTGCTAGAAAACAAAGTAACACATCCTTCTATCATTTTGTTCTATCCCTCGTTCATTATTTCACACAGGCACTTACCAAACTTTATATACAAGGCGATCAAATCGGTGACCAAGGAGTACAACATCTCGCTAATGCTCTACAACAAAATCAAGTAAAATCTCCTGTTCGACCGTCTCTTTCTATCGCTCACTTAATATCTCATATAGACACTCACTACACTTTACCTTGCAAGGAATCAGATTGGTTCACAAGGTGCACAGCATCTTGCCAATGCTCTAGTACAAAACAAAGTAGTATCGCTTACCATTTTATTCCGTCATTTATTAGCTATTATCATACAGACACTCAGTATAATTGACCTTACAAATAATGAGATCGGTAAGGAAGGAACACAAAATCTTGCCAATGCTTTACAGCAAAATAAAGTAAAATCTTTCATTTCATGCTTAGTTCCTATCATTTACTCAATATTTTATGTAGACACTTACTACGCTTTACCTTGGAAGGAACCAGATCGGTTCACAAGGAACACAGTATCTTGCCAATGCTCTACTACACAATGAAGTAACACTTTTCATTCTTCTCATACTATTAATTACTCATTATTTCACACAGACACTTACTGCACTTTACTTTCGAAGCAATCAGATCGGTTCAGAAGGCGTCCAATATCTCGCCAATGCTCTGCTAGAAAACAAAGTAACATCTCCTTTCCTCTTCTTATTTTATTGTACACTTACTTTTCATACAGACACTCAATTTGCTTGATATTTCAAACAATGAGATCGATGATAAAGGTGCACAATATCTTGCTAATGCTCTAAAACAAAATAAAGTAACATTCCTATCCCAATATCTCTTCCCATTATCTATTCATTATTTAATCCAGACACTCATTACACTTGAACTTGATAGTAATCAAATTAATATACAAGGAGCACAACATCTTGTCAATGCTGCGCTAGAAAACAAAGTAACAACTTCTTTCATCTTGTTATTTAATCGTATACTCACTATTTTAAACAGACACTCACCACATTAAACCTTCAATCAAATGCAATTAACATTCACGAAAAAGATCCTATTGTGGAAATAATAGGAAATGATTCAGAATTGAAAGTATCTCTATAAAATTAGAATGATTAAAAATTATATGTAACAATAACAGAAATTTTTATTCAATGTATATTAAATATATAATCTGTTTTTGATTACTAGAAATAATCCTTTACTTTTGCACAATATGATATGTTGAAACAGCATTTCATTATGTTTATTTCTTATAAGGGAACATTCCCAGGTGTGTTCTGGAGATTTCAGTGGTAATCATATGGGTATGTTAACCTAAGTATACCTATTCCAGGTATGAAACAATTAGATGCTCTTACTACTGTCGTAAAAAATTATAAGCAAAGTACTTTTCAAAGTATTGCCACATGTATTTTCCTACATAAGTTTTTTTTTTAATCATAGATTTCTTTCTGGATAATTTTTCTTCAAGGACTTTTTATTTATGACGATTGGAGATAAGTCAAGTTCAATTGCCTATTTGAGATATCTTCGGAAGTACTACTTCGTTTTCACGAAATATCTACGTTATTGGAAGATATCCTATTCGCTAATAAGCATACAACCGCTTTGTGTTTTACAAACGATTAATTTAAAATTTATATCAGTCTTCATAATAGATAAGAGATTTTTATTAATGTTTTTGATCGTCTACAAAAAAAAATAGTTAAAACAAAGGATATGACGACAGTGACTGCAACAAATGAAAGAAAAGCCATTGCACGCTGGCTTAGAACAAAAATTTTTGTCGAAAGAAAAACATGCATCGTATACACTCTCAAAAACTGATTATGTATCAAAGAATGCATTTTTAAGATATAGCTTCTGAAACAGATATCAATATCCATTTGACTGATTGCAACGCAATCATAAACTTTTTGTTTGAAATATGATGGCGACGTTTGAGAATTAATATCCAGTGAAAAGGTACCATAAAACCAATCAGATTTAAATTGTAAGCTTTTCTGATGACCAAGCGCCTTAAATTAGAATGGTGTAATGGTAAATAGCATCTTTGAGCACGAATAAATTCCGTATAAACAAAGTTGTCCACTCGATGGAGTTTCTGTGTTTTCGTATCCTGAGCTTTAACATTTTGCTTTGTTCGACGTAGCTGTTGCTTATGTTTTATTTGTCTATATCGTCTGCGCAATGTAGAAAAAGTGTATGTTTTTGAAAACTTGACAATGATACACATTGTACCAAAAGAATATTTTATACCATCAACATTCAATGCAATAGCATTCTCATCTTCCTTTTGGTAATCAGTATTGGAATTGTCATATTCATTAAAATCCAATGTTACAATATGGTCAGCTCATAATTTTTGGAAGATGGTTCATTTTGAGTAGTTTCTGGATATTTCTGATGCATCAGATTGTTAAAAAATATGAAGGATATTGTTAATTTTCATCATGTTGGCTTTGAAAAAGTCGTACACGTTATTGCATACTTTATTTAAATCAGATATGATCTATATATAGATCGAAAAACGAACGAATATACAAATACAAAAGCGACCAATAGTAGAAGAACAAAGAATTAGTGATTACAAAAGCCTGGAAAAGAAAGTATGAACGCATAGATACAGAATACATATAGTTAATATATGAGATCTAGGATAATGCAATGAGAGTATAGAGAACACAAACATCGAACGAGGTATATAACGGGTGGGCCATAAAGAATGTCACCTTTTGTATTTTGATTATAACTTTTTTCCTTTTCAATTTTTAGAGCTAGTTCTTTCAACAAAAGATGCGCCATCAGATTTTGCACAAAACTGTAATTAAACTTATTTCTACCAAAAGTGAAGGAAAAAAGTTAAACGAAGATTATTCAGCACATAAAAAGTATTCAACTTTCAAAGCTATCGAGTGTCCCACGAATGCTCAGTATTTGTATCTCTCTTTTAATCAACAAGTAGGTGTATTTTAAAAACCAAGTACACCATAAAATGCAGCGTGAGCAGCTCTACAAATTACGTTAAAAAATTAATTTTATGTAGGCGCTCTTTGCTTTCAAAATGGTCAAAACTCTGTACGACCAATTTTCGACTCCGCGAACAAGATCATTTCTGGGTCGCACAGATTCTTGCATATTTAAAAAACAAACGATGCACATATATCAAATGAGTTGTTCTTTGTAAATTGTACAGCTTTTCATGTTACATCTTGTGGTATATTTTGTTTTCTTTTTATAAAATATATTACGTGATAAAAAGATGAAATAAGAAAAAAACGAATTCGTTGTGTACCAAAAAAATGATCTTATTCGCAAAGTCGAAAATTGATCGCACAGAATTTTGACCATTTTGAAAACAAAGAACGCCTATATAAAATCAATTTTTTAATGTAATTTGTAGAGCTTTTCACGCTGCATCTTATGGTGTACTTGGTTTTTAAAGTACACTTACTTATTGATTCAAAAAAGGGACACAATCACCCGTCATTTATTATGGAACTCCCATTCACTTTGAAAGTTGGGTACTTTTTATGTGCTGAATAATCTTCGTTTAACTTTTTACCTTCACTTTTGGTAGAAATAAGTTTAATTACAGTTTTGTGCAAAATCTGATGGCGCATCTTTTGTTGAAAGAACTAGCTCTAAAAATCGAAAAGGAAAAAAGTTATAATCAAAATACGGAAGGTGACATTCTTTATGGCCCACCCGTTAATACCTACAGATAAAATACGCTAGAATTTTTGCGAAATCTCGAGAAATACATGTGTCAATATTTTGAAAAGTGTTTTGCTTATAATTTTTTACTAGGGTAGTAAGAGCACTTAATTGTTTCACATCTGAGATAGGTATACTTAGGTCAACACATTCACATGATTTCCAATGAAATTCCCAGGATACACCTGGAGATGTTTCCTTGTAAGCTATGCAACTATTAATGAGAAAATACAATATCCCCATATTTACAAATATTTGTTTCTTCAACTTCTTTTAAAAAATACATCAAAGATGTGATCTACTTGAATTGTAAAAGTATTCTATTTGTTTCTCTTAAATAAATTTAAAGTAAACATTGTAGAAAAAAACAATACTTATGGAACAGTAGTTAACTGGAATGCAATTGTTCGTTACTAGTAGTTTAGTAAAGAATTTGAAAAAATGCATAAGTAGCTAAGGTCACTGTATTAAGCTATACATTTTTCTGCGTGACAACATTAATCACTTCCAATTTCGCATTGATAGCGTCTTTAACTGATACCGTGTTGCTAGATGGTGTTTCAAAAATTCCTGGTATAAATCAGATTTGATGTGTTTATCGGCTAATTCATCATTGACAAAATTCGTATGATACAAGTATCACTAAAGTTTCCAAGTTATTCAAAATGTAATAAATAAATTGTTCATAAGTCGCATCTATCGTTGTGACTTAATCGTTTAAACGGATATTTTGCACAAAGTCATTTTCTGGATTACTTTTATCTTTGAATGCATACAGGGTGGGCCTAAAGTAAGGAAAAATAGTACTTTTTCCGATTTCTATCATATCTATACCACATATACTAGGTGATGTAGATAAAAGATGCAGACTGTAAATGATGTCTATATGTAGTAATTAGTGCAAGAGCATTCAAATACAACGTATATTATTCTTTGTTCTCTCATAATGTCTATATAAGTGTGAAGAGTCGCATCTGAAGGATACCGATATTAGCGTCCATCCATTTTATCGACTCGTTCATTCTGGTTTGCATCAGCCTAATTGTTTTCTTTCAGATTTTCTTTGCTTTGTGTAGAGAGTTTCCATTTGTCGTCTCATGAAAAAATTGAAATTGTGAAATAGTATACCGCTTATTAAAATGCAACTAAAGTTGCTCGTCAATTTCAAACTCATTTTGATCGAACTCGTCCAACATCAAAGAACAATCTCAGTCTTGTCCGAAAATTTGATGAAATCGGAAGTATCGAAGATAAACCTCGATCTGGTCGGCCCAGGTCCGTTGGCACTGATGATAACGAAGAGCGTGTTCGAACTGCTTTCAAAGAAAGTCCTAAAACTTCAACAAGAAGAACTACTTTGGTATTGAATCTGTGTAGAAGTAGCCTGCAACGAATGATGAAGAATTTGGGGCTGAAGCCTTCTCGTCCACAATTACTGCATGCTCTGAACGAGGACGATCTCAACAGGCGTTGTGAATTTACTGACATTTTTCTGAACATGTTGGCTGAAGATCCTTCCGTACCTAATCGAATTGTTTGGACTGATGAAGCCATTTTCAAGTTGAGTGGTCATGTCGATCGAGATAATTGCGTTTAGTATACCGTGGAAAACCTCCATACGATCACTACACAAGAATTGAACACTCTGGACATCATGGTATGGGCTAGAATTTGGATTAGAGGCGCCATCGGAGCAATCTTCGTCCTTGAGAACATTACTGCAAATAGCTATTTCAAGATGCTACAGAAATATAGCGTTCCTGCTATTGCGCTCAATCCGTCCAAGATTTTCTTGACAAAATATTTCCTGATCGGTGAATTAGTAGAAGAGGATCGAATGACTGGCCACCACGTTCTTCAGACCTCACACCGATTGATTTCTTTCTGTGGGATGTGATGAGAGACAATGTGTATGCGACAAAATCTCAAGATCTACAGGCACTGAAAGTTGCCGTCACCAACGAGACACAAAGTCTACCAGTGAAATTTTCTCAAAGAGCTTGTCAGTCGTTATCTAATAGACATTGGCTTTGCAAAGACGTGAAAGGTGGACATTTTGAATAGTTTTTGTGAAAAACTTTATAATAAAAAAACACTTTCCAGAAGCATACTTTTGTACGTGTATTTTCCTTCGTCAAAACTGCTAGTAATACTTTTGTTGGAATTTTTTAAGTGTTTTCTTCTTTTCGGTCATTCTGTATTTGTGTACTCTCGGACTAATCACTACATATAGACATCGTTTATAGGCTGTATCTTTTATCTAAATCATCTAGTATATGTGGTAAAAATATAAGACCTAACCGATGATATATATATATAAGATAGAAATCGAAAAAAAATACTGTTCTTCCTTACTTTTGGCCCATCCTGTATATTTAAAATAGGGAAATAAGTAAAATAAAACGTTTCACCACATTATGTAGTTCGTATTAGTATAATGAAACTGAAGGAGCTTTCTGAGTTCCACTTTTTAACTCTAAAGATGCTGAGTGAGCTAGCTTTTTTTCACCACAATTTAATGATAGATATATCAACCTGACAAAATAAATGCATAGAAAAAGAGGATGAACTTTGTTAAAAGGGGATTCATGTTTACACTTGACAGAAGTGCAAGTGAACATTCTTGCTTTGGCAATGAAAGCAGAAATACAGGTTCATACATTCTACATTGATGTTTGACTTGATGATGCGTGGTTTATTTAAAATAAGTATTGTGCACTAGAAATGAAAAATAAAAGATATTAACTTGATCAGAATGTGTCAGTAGCAGAACATAATTATTTTTAAGTGCATTGTGTGAATAAAATGGCCAGCGTATTACTGTCTTGATTAGCTACTGCCAAATCGAATTTTCCGTCCTCATTAAAATCTTGAGCGATAACCGACTGCACTTTTTGTCCCATTGATGGATAAATTGTCCTTTGCCCAAAAGTACCATTTCCATTGCCTAAATATATGGTAACATTATTTCCAACCTGATTGCTCACAGCTAAGTCCATTTTAGAATCGCCATTTAGATCTTGTATGGTGATATCGATAGGACCAGCTCCACCTGTAGCATATGTCGCAGGAGACGCTGCTATAAATGCACCCGTACCGGCGCCAACAAAAACGCTTATCGAATTACCATAAAAATTGGCAACAACCAAATCTAATTTTAAATCATCATTGAAATCACTTGCTCTAACTGCATAAGGAAATGAGCCTGTCGTATAGGACATATAGGATTGAAAAGAACCATTACCAAAGCCAAGAAATATAAGTAGTTGATTGCTGGCACGACTCACAACTGCCACATCCGTATATCCATCGGTGTTGAAATCTCCTCTAGCTATAGATGAAGGTGATGAACCAGCTGCATAAGTTTTAGCAGGTACTTGAAATGTGCCATTGCCATTACCGAGTAGAATACCAATATTACTTGAGCCTGTATTTGTCACGACTAAGTCGGTTTTATTATCGTTATTAACATCAGCGGCAACAATTGATGAAGGTAACGTTCCTCCACTAGCAAAAGTTTTGGCTGGTAATCGAAATGATCCATTACCATGACCGAGCAAAATAGAAACGGTATTTGATCCCTCATTGCATATAGCCACATCAAGATTTCCATCTGTATTAAAATCTTCAGAGACAAGCCAATAAGGATAACTACCGCTGGTAGAAAAGATCATTGTAGGCAGTTGAAATGATCCGTTACCAATACCTAATAGGACTGAAACGCTGCCACCATTATAGTTGGTAATCACTAAATCAAAATGTCCATCCTTGTTTAAATCCATAGAAATGATTGACTGTGGACCTGAACCAGCGGCATACACAACTGGTGGTTGTTGTAGTGCAAATATGTTACACACTATTTAAAAAAAGTAGGATAGACAATCAAATATCAATGAAAAAGATAAAAGTATGACAGAGCAGTCTATGCTGTAAATCAGAAATAAATTTGAGTTTATGGAAAATCGGATTAGTAATAAAATTCAATTATTTTCAAACCTAGGCCTTCCACTCAGATGGACTAATTCAAGAGTCAGATCAGATAGTTCCCGACAAGTGTTAAAGATCATACTTGATTTCATGTAAAGTAGAAATTTAAACTGATTTGCTGAGAAAACTATTCTCGATAATCATTGTAAAAATTATTGAAAAATTTTTATAGTATGTATATAGTATAAAACATGATGCACGTACATCATACAATTTATAGCTGACGTTTATGATGGTATGCGAGTACAACCAAATTTTATTTATTTACGAAAAAGTAACGTCTATACAAACATAATTGGTCTAAATGATCACTGTTATTTAGTCCTAACAATATCTTATGATGCTCTATGCATCTAAAGAATTTCATTTTTGAAGAATTCTCACAATGACAGTTGTCATCAACAGCGCAAAAAATTCTTAATAATTATCATAACTTGTAACAATTGATAGCTTCATTTTGGGGGAAGAACTAACATAGTATTTTCTTCGGTCAATAATATACGTTCAATAAGTAGTTAAATTAGTCGGGGAAAGTTATCGCTTTGCTACCAATTACTGAGTATTAGATAGCAAAATATTTGAGTATTTGTCAGGGAAAGTTTACTGTTCAAAAATAATGATATCTTATAAAAAGTATTTGAATTATGAAACAGTTTAATGAGATGTGTGACTGAAGAGTTTCACTAGTGAAAGCTGTTTATCAAGAATAACGATATTTTATAGAGTTTGAGCAAAACTTATCAATATTAAATAATCTGTGTTCGCAGTATAGTTGTTTAATTAGCCATATTTCAATAATTGTCTGCATTAAAGTGCAGAAAAGGCTTATGTAAATTTGACTGGCTAAGAAAAATAATAGTAGACTATTGTTGATTACTATAGTATTTTTGGACAAACGAATTTCTAGAATCTTACAATGGCCAATCAAAAGAGAGAAAAATATTTATTCTCCGAAAAGAGTTTCCTGTTCAACGAAAAAAAAAAAAACTTTTGTAGTTAGCCCATTGGATGAATCACTTCATCTCTTACTTTTAAATATATTAAAAATTAAGCAGAAAAAATTTAATTTATTACTATTTTCATAGATTGACAAATGTTCTATGTCTAGTTAATTAGTAATGTAATTAATGATTTTTCTATTCTAGAATTAAATCTTACCTGATATTTGAGGAATGGTGCATGTATTTGTTTGATGAGAACAAGTAAGATTTAAATCTTGTCGACATGATGGCACCGACCAAGAACAATTCGAATTATTGTATAACTGATTGAAACACATGTGACTATTCCAATATGTATGCAATGGACATTGACATGTGTTATTAATGCATTGAAGATATCTGTTTCCACCAATACTACATTGATCACACGTTTGATTGTACAGTGAATAAAGATGCGAAGTAGTTGTGGTATTGTAGAGAATAGCGCCTATTCTTGATGTTAATGAGGTTGAATTTGTACGAATCGTTCCAGTTGAAAATTCACTTTCAAACAGACGGCAAAATAATGACGATTGATCATAATCAAATGTACGGCATTGACGATTTTGATTACATAACATTGCACATCGAAGCAAAGACCGTATATTTGAAAAGATTTTCAATACTTCAATTGAATTTTGAGGTTGAAAGACGGTGCCAAACTTAGTTAAATGAATAGAAGATTGAAAAAAAAGATGTTGATGTTGATTTGATGAAGAATAAACTATAAAGCATATCATCAACAGAAGATTCTTCGTCATTGTAACCGGCATTATTCACCTTACTGAAAAATGAACAGAAAGTGTAAATTAATAAGAAATAGAACTTCATTCTCTCATACAGAGACATAAAAATACATTTAATTCTTCATTTAAGTGTTTAAGTGCTACAATCGTAATTGCTGAATAATGAATATAATGCTATTATTAGAATTGTTGTAAAGAGAGAGCTTTTAATGAAATAGGCATTTGCAAGTATAGTTGAAAGATGTAGCATGCAGATTGAGTAATACATTTACAAGCATAGTTTCTTTTCTTAAATCGATAATAGTGACATTCTAACAGCTTCTTACTTTTTCTGTCACTCTTTTAACCAAGCAGAAAGAAGCTGATTTAAAACATCTGAAAATCACTTTTAAATCATGTTAAATCATTTTAATTATAAAATCAGAAATCGCCTCTTCCTTCTTATTTTTAACCATATGGTGCCTTATATTATTTATGTTCAAAATTTTTAATATTCAATTCTTTATCTTCACGATAAAATACACCAGTTAGTTTTGAAAATGTTTGATATTCACACATATATTCATCTTCACCGAATAAATACTCTAAAATTCCATTATGTCGACTACTTTTTACCCAGACACCATTAAAACAAATTGAATCGAGAAAATGTTTATAATCAAATGAATCTTCACGGAAATCATACCAAAATTGATCTTCCATAGTTATACTACATCGATCTTCGAAACAGTGATTTCCACAAGCAATATATTAATCACTTGACTTACATCGAAAATTATAACTAAGCATTGTTATTTGATTACAATGTATACTTGTATTACGCTCATCAGTATCTCTATAACAGTCAATATGATTATCTGCAATTTGATGTCGATTGATACATGGTCAATTATGTATTATATTGCTCAATGTATCTGAAACATTGGCAGAAACTTTACATTGATTGATATGCTCATCTTCTCTCAAAGCTAAATTCCACAATGTACTACAATAATGACGAAATGGTTTTCGAATTTGTTCAGTGATTTGATTCGTATTTTTCAATATCCAAGAACTTTTAATACATTGTTAAAGTTTTTCACAATCATCTTTCCATCATTTATTGAAATTGATATTTGATAATTTTGTACTATTACTCATCCATAACTCATCAAATGTGTTATTACAATCTTTTTGAAGATTACCAATAGCAACAACGCTCAAATATGTTGGCTCTTCATTGGAACAATAAAAACGATGATGCTGAAGATTTCAACATATTGTAGAAACAGAAATATTTATTATTTCATCTATTTTATTTACACAATTTACAAAATCATCTTTGATGCAAAAAGCTGAAATCCATTTTTTTGGTTTCTTACAAATATCAATTAAACTATAAGAACGATTGTTAAATATTAACGCTTTATAATGAAGCGTAGAAGTATATTGAGATCGAAGATCAGCAAAATAAATTAAAGTTTCTTGACATTTAATTGTCCCATTTATCCAAGTGAAATCTGTTCGTAATGTAGACGAATTTCATATCCGATAATAGTAAAATAAAACATAGGGAGCCATTATTCTCCCTTCTGGATATTGAATATAACTTGTAGGACAAGTAGAATTACAGTTGCTGAGTACAGAAAGAATTGCGAACACAAGGACAATACTTTTCTATTTTTTTGATAGGGCACACTTTAGAATATATTGACATTTTTCATAAATAGTACGATTGGCCATATTTGATTCTTCATATCCACTACCTTCATAGCATTGTCCATTAGATAATGTCCCCATACCTCAAACATAATGTGTTTCACAAATAAAATATTGTTCAACTCGACTTCCGCATTCTAATTTTATTTGTGACAATTCTTATAATTCAAATCTATCAACAGTTCATTGACCATCTCCACATGAACATTGATTTAGTGAACAGATTCGATCGTTACATTGGGTATTAGCTCCTTCTAATGAATAATTTATATCGTCATAATATTGAATTTCATCACTTCAATTTTAACAATCAATTTTACCACTAAGAAAGTATTCTTTAGCAATACATATACCATTCATACATCGATATTCAACATTTTCACATTTATTAAATTCCAGCTTGTTACAATTTTCTTCATCTAATCATGACATATACTGTCGAATACCATCACAAATGTCTCTCCAATCAAAACATAAAAGACCTAATTTATATTTCAATATCGTATATTATATCTTTCCCACGAACACTGCAAGATAAGTATCTACCAAAGCGTTGTTCTCATTGTCAACAGATATTCACAAAACTTCCCAAAGGCCAGTGAACCTGTAAAATTACATATATACCCGTGAAGTTCATTCATATTCTTCATGTAGTGCGAATACTGTTCGACTTTTTCAATACTTGATTTCCATTGATGTGAGACGATAATAATAGGGTGAATCTATGGGAAATGTACCACCATTTTGGAAGAGTTTTTTCTAGTACTTTTTTTTTGTGTAATGCGTAGCACTGAACTAAAAAACACCTTTGATCGAAAAAAATTGGAAACTTATTCATTTAATCGTTGAGATCTAGTCGCATCTTCCGGCACAAGTCTATGACACGTAAATTACTCATTCCGACAAAGTAAAGAGGATGAATATTTTTTGAATAACTTTTGATAGAAACATGATAGAGAGCTGTGGTTTTCACCGTTTGAAAGAGCAGATGAAAGTACATCGAATCATATAAGACAATGACTTCCAAGTTGATCTTTTGATCCTGCTTGTGATAGTTTAGTTTAAACAATGGTACGAAAATTCATCACTTTTCATGATGTGTTTTAAATTAACCGTAGCAAATAGTTCCAAAAGTCATTGTCTTACATGATTAGATGCGTTTTTATCTGCTCTTTTCAACGGTGCAACAAGAAATCAGTTGCTGTTCGTTTCATGGAAATGGCTGTCCTCAATACTTTTCGAGAGTTCGACAGACGGTATTCTGATCTCGTTAGATGCTCTATTTTCTATTCACTTCGGTCTCGAAACGTTAAGATTGCCGCATCTCACGAAATATGCATTTGCTACTTGAAGTGAATTTACCATCGTTCGATTGTTAAAAATTTTGAAATTCTTTTGCACGGATGGAACGGAAAATACCAAAGGATATTGAAGCAATCTTCGACATCAACAGCTGAGAAATTCCCTATGAATGATCTCGTTCGTCAAATGATCTGCTCTGTCGAAATGGAGGATTGCTACGTTGGTGAATGCGATAATTGTCCAACAGTAAAACTCGCAAACATTCTCACTGAGCACATTGAAACGGACCTTGATGAAGAATGCTCATGAACCACTTGGAGAAAATTAAACACTAAATTTGATTTTCATGAAGTGACGGGTTCTCACGAGTTTTTACTAAATGGAGTTGAAGAGCAGTGGCTTCATTTTCTTCAACATACCTATAACAATCGACTAACAAGAGCTTCATCATCGCACTGATCGATTTCTCTATGAATTACAGCCTCATTTGTCCGCATGAAGTTCGACAGGGTTTCTTTTTTCAAAATCAAGCCACTCTCTTTATCGTACATCTGATCATCGGATCAGAGCATCAAGATACGGCTATTGCTAGCGATTGGACGGAGCATACAACAGCATTCGTCTATTGCGCTCAAAGTATGGTCGTCAATTTTGTGAAGAATCATTATCCGCTCATTTAGAAGATCAATTATTTGAGGTAAGTATTTTGGACAAAATTGAGTTTTATTCCTTTCTCTCAACATGCACTTGCCATATATCTGACACAACAGCAAATGAAAAGATACTCAAGACTGATGAATCAGTGATTCTTTCAAGTAGTAATCTTTAAATTTTGACTTTTTTTTTATTAGTGCCGAGGCCAATGCACATTTCAAAAACAACCTGAATATGCTTAATTTGACACATTACAATATAGACTCTGATCTGGATGCCCCATGGACTTTTATAGTGATTGATCATGGCAAGGATGCTAGAGGCGGTGTAGGTGCCCTTCTAAAGTCCACTGCGAAACGTGTAACTCTCTCATCCTCGAAGGATTTTTATCATATCTTGAAGAAGCATCAACTCGAAAAAGCCGACCTCAGCAGAAAAGTATATTCAACTGTATATGTATTCTACCTTGAAGCTCGTGAAGTAGAAAGAATTAAAACCCATGTCATTAGTCCTAGAACAGAAAAACTCCAGTCTACAGGTAAAGATTTTTTGATTCGGGAGTCTAATTGTGTTAACGTATAGGAACAATTCAAGGATTCCGTCACATGCACGAGTTTCAAGTCTTGCCTAACAAATCGATCAATTATTGTCGTACTTCAAGATCGCGCCATTCGAATACATTCTTCTTTCGATAGGGTTTTACATTATATAACTTGTATATATTTATAGTTAGAGTAGTTAGTTAGTCTTATTCTCAGAAATAATTGATTTCTTATATATAAACACACTCTCGAGTTGATGACAAAAAATAAAAAAAGTTTTTTTCTTTTTTGTGAATTTTATTGATTGACTAGTTTCTATCATCTTAAAACTTGACGTCGTCAGAATCTCTTGACAAGTCGTAATAAACCCTTTTTTTTCTTAATTAACAAATCTGGTATGAGCTAATATGATCTCTTTTTTAGCACCATCGATTTCTTTCAAACTAGATGCTTTCATTAATCTTTTTATGACTGTTACTCCTCCTACTTCAAGAATCATTGTATAGAGATCAGTCACATCTATACGATACCGAAGATAAAGCTAAGATTACCTCAAGAAATATTTATTTTTATTTTTATTAATTTTTATTCAAAAGAAACGTTTCTTGATTCCACGTTGTATAATAATAGGAACTAATATTTAATTCATTTTGAAAAATTGGTTATGAATATGTAGGATTAACGTGGTATCTTGATGATTCATGATGATGCAATACTTCTATAACAAAATATCAAGAGTTATTCAAGATAAAAAGTTAATATTAAGATACTTACATCAATACCAACGTGCTTGTTTATTACCAAGGTAGAGTTGCATTTCATTTCGATCGATACGACCATCACGATTTAAATCGGCTCATTGAAAGTCTGATAAATCAGCGAGTTCTCTACGACTTAAATAACCATCATGATTTACATCAGCTGCATAAAATGCTTGAGCTGCTTGTTTAGGATGTATACCTAATGTTGGTGCTATAAAATTCATATATATTATTTTACTATTTAGAGCACTAATAGAAGCAATAGAAAATTTGATTTACCCGCAACTTGAGTAAATTCTTGTAAGTTAATGCGACCATCACGATTACGATCAGCAAATTCAAAATTATTAAAATTTCTGAATTCATTAAAGTCTAAAAATCCATCACGATTTCTATCTACTTCATCGAAAGCTCGTCGATAATAACTGTATGCCATCTGTATATATTATAATCAAAGAATAATTAATCAATAGGAAATGTTTGAAATGAATGTGTTTGAAAACTAAATAATCTGTTACATTTATATAGTTACAAGTTTCATGTATGTTTACATAAAACGGATTTTTCCAGATAGTTTATGGTCTAATTCATAAATTCAGGAAGAAAAACAAGGAAAGCCTTTTGTTTTTTTATTTACTCATCTGAATTTTTTTGCATATCATTGATGACGTGTATTGCGTTCCGCTTTATTAATTACTATAACAAAGTGTAATTACAATGACTCATCATCAACATATTTGTAACTTCCCTCTGAGTAGCAAATTATTTTTTTAGTTTTTTTTGCATATCATATCATTGTATAGTATATGATATTGAATATTTTAAATATATATTGATTAAGTAATGAATAAAAAATGAATTTGATTAATGCAATTGTAGATTTTATAACTATCTAACAAACTGCAGCTAAAATGTGTAACGTGCCAATTTGATAAACAAGAATTCAAAGTAATCATTTTTTGAAATCGACTATATGTATCTTGTAGAGGATGGTATAAAGTATTTAGAAACATATTTAACATCTTTATAACTTAATGATGATGAGAAAAATAATATCTTGTCTTTACACAATTATACGTATAGAAAATATAACAGGAGAAAAAACTTATTTATATATATCTATAAAAAGAGTAGTTAGTTACTCTTGTTGTCAGAGATAACTATTTTCTTATATATAAGCACACTTTCGAGCTGATGATAAAAAATAAAAAAAATTAATATTTGGTTTTTTTGTAATTTTTATTGATTGAGTAGTTTGTATAGGTTTATAACCTCGGTTCTTCAGAATTTACAAAAAACGAAAAACAAGAATTTGGAAGGACCACAAATGCCCAAGATTTCAGCAATAAAAAGAAAAACAACTATGTGTTTTTGGGCAGAAGGGCCTCAAGTGCTAATAAATATTGTGTTTCCATTTCACTTGAAACCGTAGATTCATGCTGTGTCATGCGAAGACGTTTCGTTGAAATTAATAATGTACTTGTCATGACCACAGTTGTTACTGTTGATGTTGAGCAATCACAGGTACCATTATCATGCAGACGAGTTATATCGCAAGGATTATTTAAGACCCATAATGCTCAATTGAGTATGGGAATCAGTTTCATCATTTGAGTCATGTAAGATACCTAACGCTAGAATAAGTATGAAGACTAGTTTCATCATTAGTGTCGCATAAGACCTATAATAGTAACTATCCAGGTCAATCACCCTGGACCGTAAACGGCCCTATACCAATAGATTACAGTGAAAAATGGTAAACGTTGAAGCTTATCGTTGACAGCAACCATATACGATGCTTTATGATGCTATTACGACTTTCATAAACAGCGAACGTATAAATTCGCCTTTTACGATTTTCCTGACACTACGATGACCGTAAACGATGACTGAGCAATACCGTAAGATATTGGAACTTCAACTATAAACGTCGCGAACATAGTTTACTGATCGAAAGCAAAGGAATATCAACATAGAACAAATACTTCCATTTAACCATTTTCTACAAACCACGTTGAGGGTCAACTATGCAAATGATCATCGAAAAGATGTTTAATTCTGATTTGAATCAAAGAATTTTCAGCGCAACATTATTATTATTATTATTTTGAATGCATGGATACCAATAAGAAAAGCCATTTTAAGGTTTTTGGCTTCAATTAGAATCTCCATAGGGAGGATTTTCAATTGAAAAAAGTGATTTTTCCTAAAAATGGGCATAAAAATCTTTTCTCACAAATACGCCGAAAAAGGCGGTGTTCATTTCTAAATGCAAAATGATCAATAATAAAAGCCATTGAAAGGTTTTTTCGGACGCTGAACCATAGATAACACTCGAATTTATATCCGAGGTTTTCACATTTTTTGTATGTGATATGAAATGAATAAAAAAACAAGAAGTAAAACTGAAAACGTATGAATGATTGAGTTTCATTGGGAGTTGCTGTGTATGTGTGTTTAAACAAAACAGGCTAGTACAACCATGCACTAAGAAGAGATAAACATCAAGTGACTTCTTCTTGAGCTACCGTTTCTTTCTTTCTATTACAGTTGTTTATTGACATTTCTTTATATTGCTTCTGTATATGTTTTTCTTTTCTATTGTAGACTGGCCATGGTAGCTGTTTTCTTCTACTCGTATTGTAACGAAAGTGAAGAAATTAAAAGCCATCTGATGAGACCGTTCGGCAAGGTCGAAACCAGTGAGAGACGAGAGCGCATGTTCTTCTTGAAGCATGTACTGTTGTGAATTTTAAATAAAAACTCATAATATATATATATATATATATATAATATGAATGTTATTTGTCTTTGTTAATGAGACATAAAATTCGACTGAAATTAGTTGAAGTTATTCCATTGGAATCTCTAACCAGATATAAGTGATAATACCCTCGATTAACTTCAGTTATTACTTTTTTTATCAAAGATTTTCCAGCGAATATGATCTTTGCGTACATACGAAGAAGAAATGATAAGAGAATGAAAGTAACAATAGCAGCAGCAACAGGTGAAGAACGAGAAGAAACAAAATATGTTTTCTTGTATCAAATTGATATAAAAAAAATAATCAAATAATCATCACTTTCAGATCAGTGAGATATTCGTACAGATGAAATTTGATGGAAGTAGTTCCTGTTTTTTTCGTCCTTACGTCGGTGCATAAGTCGAATATGTAAAAAGTTCAATATTGCATCATTTTGCAAATACATATACATGTAATTGTTGCAACATAATATCGCTCATCTGTTGAAAGAGACTCTCGCCTCACAAGATTTCAAAATCAAAACTAATCGAAATCATGTACTATTTATCATTTATATCTTATCGAATATAGAAAAACGATACGATTAAAACATTTTCTGTCTTCCCTTATCAAAAAGGAAATGAATTGAATTGAAATCAATTGGCGATATTATCAATTGAATCATCTATATACTTCAACTAGAATTTAGAACGATAAAATTCAACCGTTCTGTTTTTTGAATAAGAAAAAGGTTAAAGCCTTCCTAAAATCAAAGATTCATTGAAATTTTTCATTCATTGAGGATAATTTCAAATACTTTGTCTATATGAGCACAGAAGATGTTCTTTTTGGGAGACAAGTCATGCCCACCTCCTCGTGGTGTCTCCTGGGTAATGCTAACGAGCTTCTGCATATGCACGCGCACGCATATAAACAGAAACTTTATATGATTGATATGATAGTCATGCACAAAAATAGTTTTGTTGAATCTTTTGAATTGCCAAATGAAAATTATGTTGTCTGAAATTGATCACAGTAGGAAACTAGAATGCCAAGAATCTTGGAATATAATGAAAAGAATTGTGTAACAGGTGGGCCAAAAGTTTTGAGACAAAATGTTCGTCCATTTTTCACCACCTCAAATGTATTCCAGATGAATGTGAATGGGTAGACAATGATCAGAATTTAATGCTCTTTCCGAATATGAGTTCAGAAATACTGTATCTATTTTCGTTTGGAAGCAGTGAGAGAATCATTGAATTACTTTAAAAGTTTATTTTGGACAAAAATATTTTTTGCGCATTCTTGCATTTTCACTGTTCTAATTCGGAACTCGCTGTTATAACTTTAGTTCATATATCAAATTGTAGCGCAAATTCTGTCCTACAAAATGCGCTATTTCAGTTTCTTTTTATTGTCTTACAAAGCATCTAAATTTTTGTTTTCTTATTACTCTCATTTTTGAAAAATCAATTTTTTAACCAAAATCCAGCTGAGATAGAAATAGCTTCTCAGAAAATGCTGCTAACCTTACGTATATTAAAGCTATATTGGAGTTCGACTTCACATATTGTAGAGGACTGTCTGCTCTACAAAACTACCATATTCAAGCGATTTTTATCATTTTCGCATAGGACTTACGGGAGTAGCAATTGCCAATATGTTCATCAATCAATCGAATTTTTAGGCATGTTCAAAGACTGTTTCACTACTGTCGTACAAAAAAAAATACAAAAATTTTCGAGTCCATATTCCGAAAAAGCACAAAATTCTAATCATAATTTGTAGTTTTTGTGTATCTACAATAATTTTACATAAACCAAAAATACAGCAAATATTGATCAAAAGTTTGGACTCAACTATTTTGTCCAGACTATTTTTTACTGCCTTTCAAAGATTTTCTTGCCTCTCCGTAACAAAAATTGATACAAAATTTCTGAACTAATATTCGAAAAGAGCACTAAATGCTGATCATTGTCTACCCATTCACATTCATTTAGCATACATTTGAGATGGTGAAAAATGGACAAACATTTTGTCTCAAAACTTTCGACCCACCCGTTAAAATGTTCTAGCAGTGTGTACAGCCAAAAATCAAACAACTAAAAACTATACTTGATTAACTAAAGCATTGAAAATAGAAAGTACATGTTTGAAATGATCTTTGAAGTTTTTCTGTACTTTCAGATAATCCAAAATTATCAACTTTTAAAAGAAAATGTCACGTATCATAATGGAAAAATTTATTACTCGTACAGATGATGGATATAAAATTCATTATCATTCAACGGTAAGCAAAGGCGAGTGTGATTTCAAAATGAGAATAATTTACTTAGATTCTAATCTATTCCAAAGATTTCTTATTTAACAAATGAATAAAATTACGTTTTTTATTTGCATTTTCCTTTTTCTATCTTTTTCAGAGGTACGATGCCTATGAATGGCAGAATAGGATAAATCTCATTGAAAATGAAAAGGGCCAAGTATGTATATATATTGTTATGTTTATACATTTGCTTATATGTCTTTTTATCACTCATTCTATTACTAAACATTATCTATTTTTTTAGCTATTTTTACCAATCTCGTGTCGGCCAGTTTCAATCGATGCAGACAGATTCAATGAAGAGCATGGTCTTCAATATATGCTATTTCAGAAGACTACAGAAATACGAAAAATACTTTTATTCATCGTCGTCGATTTTTTCAATAAGAAATCTATATCTTTAACTTTCTCTTATGCATTTGTTTACAAGCGCTGATAGAGATAAATTTTAATTAGGCGCAAAATCAAAATATTACGGAACATTTTGTGGATTTCACATATTAATAAGCTTTTTTTACAGATAAAGACAAGACATATTGATGGCTAAAAAAAAGCCGACCGGTTTAGGACTAATAGAGAAAATCTACTTATTATTTTTGTTCTTGTCTAATGATCCTCATTCTATATTTAGTCTTTCATATTGAACGAAAACATACCATATTCGACTATTTATTTTTATATGAATACTATAAAATTTAGCTACTAAGCATGAACAACGATTCTAGGTAAAAAAATAGACGAGAACCGGTCGTGGCAGGTCTCACCTGAGTACGCTATCCGATTTCAAAAAGATACGAATATCAAAATAATTTGTTAGTGTCTCAGAAACATAGATGCGACGGATACAATTCAGGAAAAAGCCACCTGATGAGACCCTTGAGCAAGGTCGAAACTGCTGCGAAAAAATACGTCTTCTATAAATATATAGTATTCTACGCATAAAATCCAACTCAATAATAAAAATATTCGATTCTTACTGTAAAATCATGATACTTCTTTGCAATTTATTCCTACTTCTAAAGACATATCAACGTGCATGTTTCAGTAACTAAGTACCAGCTGGCGTAGACAGCTAAAAAACAAATCTTATGCATATAATTCCATCAACTGTGATTCATTGTATAAACACTCAACACAGAGAAATAGAGCCACCTCATATAACAGTTACACCTTAATATTGTCCGAAATAAGACAACGGACAAAATCAGGTAGTTTAACGGTAGAACATCCAACCGGTTATTGGAAGATACAGATTCGATTCCTGTCTTGATTAAATGATCCTTTTTGTCTAATCATTCGTGTTAGGCAAAGCATGTCGACTGTGGATGTTTAGAAGAATTAGAAAACGTTTACAGTCGTGGATAAGCGAAATGATATTAAATAATCCTTTATGGATTCACTGCGAGTGCTTTCTCTTTCGATTAAATGTTTTTGAAACTCACCCTCACCCTCATCCTCACCCTCAAATGAAGAACAAGTTCAGTTAGCAAAAAAAATTTGGCAAACAACAGAAGATGAATTAAAAATAAAAGAACAACAAGAAATTCTTCGTCAACTTATCTATTTAAAGCGTTTACCAAAAAGAACTGATAAAATAATAAGTCGATTTGTTGAAAATAATAACATTACTCTTGCCAATCCATTTCTTGATCCAAATCGACTTGTTAATTTTGCTTCACATTGTTCAAAAACAATGATACGATGTAAATAAAATTTAATGATTATACAATTAGAAGAATTTGGAAGTATTGTAAGTTATTATACATTTACATTTAATCGTTTCAGAGTTGCCAGATCTTCCGGATTTTCCGGAAAAATTCCGGATTTTGTAAATTTTTCCGGATTTTCCCGAGTTTCCGGTTTTTTCCGGATTTTGGATATCTTTTAGTTCAAATATATTTCGCTTATTTCTTAACATCCAAAACAAGTCATTATCAATTGGGCAGAGGCTTAACCCTCATACTACCACCTGACATCTTTTCGGACCCCAGACCACTTCCATTGTACTTAATTCTCTCAGCATAATGAATAAAAATCTCCGCTTTTAGATATGCGCTGATAGATGTCAGTCTCATTCATTGATGATATTTGTTTGCACTTTTTGAGTATCGTTAATACAGTAAAATATATTGAAATACGTATCAACGTATTTTTATCGATTGGGGCCTCAATAGACCCCAGAGAGTAGAGTTAATGATACATAAATTATTGATGTGATATTATTAGTAGTGAATCGTTGATAGACTTCTTTACTTGTAGAAAATATTTCAGGCACTTATCAGTTATATTATGAGTGTGTAATAATACATTGAAATTGAATTTGATATCATTTCGGTTGATTTTTTTGAAACAGTTCGTGTCATCCTAAAATGTGTAGTTATATGGACCACGAAAAATCCTCAGTGGAGTCATGACAAGCTGTTTCGTCGACGATTATTTCTCCAACAACTAGGTCGAAGTCTTCCTGATGTTCATCTGAATCAACGCTGCCAGAATTCGAGAGCCGTTCAGCAAAGTGTTCGATTAGCTGTACAGAATCTCGGGCTTTCAGTGACCTACCCGACAACTGCCAGATCGAAAGCAGGTGAAAGACGACGTTGTCAACTCTGTTCAAGGTCACATGATAAAAAAAGTCGCTACACAATGCTCAACTTGTTACTTTTCTTGTTGTTCGAATCATCGTAAAATAATTTCTGATATGTGCTTAGGGTCTTTTAGTGAAGATAAGAAAAAACAAGTAATAAAGAGTAAAAACTGCTAGAAAATGGCATGATAAGATCTTTTTCTTTCGATTTAGTATATAATGCTCCTCCATATGTAAGCATCACATTTACACAACAGTTTGATAGAAATATTACTCTCTCTTTCTAATTCAAAACTGAGGTGGGGTTCGTAACGACCTCAATCAAAAAAAAGTTTAGCGTTGACAGGTGGTAGTATGAGGGTTAACAGTACAATGTATAACTGGCAATTTCGTATTTGTTCAGTTAATTATGTTTTGATGTGTATTTTTTTCTATTATTGAAATTGAAATATATTTTCTACAGATAAAGAATCACTTTATTGATAATCTGAAAGACAAAAACGTAGTTTAACTAGTCAAAGATGACCTTCGAAAATCTTTCCGGATTTTTTCCGGATTTCAAGAATAAAATTCCGGAATTTTCCGGATTTTGAAATTTTAATTCCGGATTTTCGCGTTTCGCATCTGGCAACCCTGAATGGTTTACAAGAACAATTATCCATACTTAATAAACAAAAGCCATATATTTACACCAATTTATTAGTTGCTATTATTGAAGAACGTCTACAAGCAATAATAAAACGATTTTGTCAAATGCGTCAATATAAATTGAAGACTTTTTTCGAGCAAGCTCCGGCGGTGAACAACAACTAAATAAAATTAATCACCGTCGGAGTAATAATTCTATTTATACAAAAATAAGTACTTCATATCCATCTATTAATACTGATTTAAAATTAACATTACAACAAATATCAATATTAATTGATGGTATTAAATATATTCTACCATATCAAAGTCATTTTACTCGACAATTAATCGATGAACTTATTAAAATTGATTATAATAAATTGGAAGCAGCTATTAAAAATTGTCTTGATGATAATCGAATGTCCATTACAGATGAACGAGCAAAATAAGCATTTGCAGAATTAAAACAACTTATTCATAATTTATATTGAAAACCATTATCACAAAAATTACGTAAACGTGTATGGCGTGAATATAAAAGACTCAAAAGTTTGCAAAAATTATTACGTTCAAGACCAGATATTATTATATGTCGAATAGATAAAAATTCAAACTTTTATATTAGTAATACTGCTGCAATTACTGCTAAAGTACAAGAATATATGAATAAAACAGAAGCTTATCAAGAAATTACAAATGGCCAATGTTCATTAGCAAATCATTTACATGCTACACAAACTCTACTCAATTATCTTCTCAATCAAAAAGCAATTACAAAAGAACCCTATGATAAACTTCTACCTGATCTAAATAAATTAGAATTAGTCCATTTGCGTCCATTACCTAAAGTACATAAGGTAAAATTTTCTTTCTTCTTTGTACTCTACTACATTGAATTTGCTTTCCTCATAGACTGGCATACCAATACGCTCTATCATAGCTGGTATACATGCACCAACAGCCTCAATGCCCAAATTCTTATACCATCTATTAGCACCTATCTATTTAAAAGTTGCCAATGAAATAACATTCACAAA
>JAJEKB010021016.1:1005094-1044754 GCA_022393335.1 Macrotrachela quadricornifera
GTAAAATGCGATCAGTGTTACGTTTATAACTTTTGAACGAATCAAGATAGAAATTTCGGCTTTTCATAGTTTTGTAGCCTCTCATCTAGTGATTCTAGTCCACTTCTCAAAGCTTAAATTTCATTCTATCTTTGAAGAGCAACATTCTATTCTTATAAGATGACCATCGATCACCAGTTATTCAAGAAATAAATCTCAACGATTTTATAAGAATCGATGCGCTGGCTAAGCCTCTTTCTAACGGTAAAAACTGCAGCTCTCTATCTTCTTCCTATCAAACGTTATTCAAAAAATACCCATCCGCCTTTTTTTTTCGAATTGGACATTACTTAGGGCACCTAAGTAGTTCCGGAGACACCTTATTTTTGTATAGAAGGCTTGAAAAAATTTTCTTCTGTTATACAGTAGTAGAGAAAACGACACTATTTTTGTATGTTATTTGATCATATTTTAACTAATATCATAGTAATGAATTTTGGATAAGGAATGTTTTTGTGTAAAACTTAACTAATGGGTGGGCTTTAATGAATGGCCGCGTTTCCAATACGCTTTGTTAAAAAATGAAATATGCCTGCAAGATACAGTGTGAAAAGCACTATAATTTACACAAGTAACGCTCGTCCAAAGACTCGCTCAGCTCTTTCTCGTAGAAATCGTGTTTCTAAACTACCGTCATGCTATTCATTTATAAAATTAAAAAAACCGAAGTCAGATTCAAGTTCCTCGAACCTGATTACCCTACGGTCAACCATTACAAAAAAAAAAATTTTTTGCGAAAAAGTGATCCTTTGTGTTAAAAGATGATCCTCAAAAAAAATTTTGAAAAACTAACATCAGATTCAAGTTCCTCGACCCCGAATACCCCTTCAGTTAAGTTGTGTAGAAAATATTAAGAAAATGTTTTTTTGACCTTGTGCGGACATACACGCAATCAATTAATTAATCCGACAATTTATGTTTGTAAGACTCTTCTCTACGAGAAAGAGAATAATCAGCAATGGTGTTCATCACCCACCACGATGAAATCATCATTTCATGAAAAAACACCTATTTTCGATGAAAAATACCAAACCTCACCAATTCCTAACATCAATTGATCAATGTTGATACCATAACAATCAACAATGGTGTTCATCACCCACCACGATGAAATCATCATTTCATGAAAAAACACCTATTTTCGATGAAAAATACCAAACCTCACCAATTCCTAACATCAATTGATCAATGTTGATACCACATGATCACCGAACAGACTTCCGATTCGAAGTCCCCGCATCGAATTACCTCTAGAAATGTCCTTTTCGAAAAATCGATTTTCGATGTTTTTTTGACCCTGCGGACATACAATCAATCAATCAAGCAAGCAAGCAAGCAAGCAAACAATTTATGTTTCTAAGACTCTTCTCTACGAGAAAGAGAACAAGACCTCTTATTTTATAGCTGCACTTTTTGTTTTCAAAAAAAGCAAAACTGTGCAACCAGTTTATTTTAATTGTGTACTTTTTGTTTCTAAAAAATGCAAAATTTAGCGCGATCAACTTTGGCAACAGTTAAAATTGATCACACAAAATTTTGAAAGCAAAAAGCGCACAATTAAAATGAACTGTTCTTTTTGAATTGTAGAGCATTTCGCGCTACTCCTCGTGGTATATTTCTTGTTTAATGAAACGTCTCAGATGAAAAAATAAAAATACGAAATGTGACTATTCATTATAACCCACCCATTAGTTAAATTTTACACAAAAACAGTCTTTATCCAAAATTTATCACTAAGATATTATTTGAAGTATAATCAAATAGCATAGAAAAATAGAGCTTCATTTTCTCTATTATCTCATACAAAAGAAAAATTTCCTTAAGCCTTCTATACGAAAATAAGCTACTTTCGTGTATTCCTAAGTATTTTCGATGCATGAAACGGATGATGAGACCTCCGAACGTTATTCATCGGCCAGACTATTCATGATGCTATCATTGTATGTATTACAGCGTTTGTAAGTCGTGGATCAGATATGCTCAGAGGGTATATCGAAGATCGATTTTTTTAATGTCAAAGTCTCGATTAATGAAAAAATTTATTCCAATCGTATCCTACGTCTAATAGATTCTGTTGCTTACACGACTATTGGAAATAAGAAAGGGTAACATCAACTTGCAGCCAAGTTGATGCTTATATCCGCAAACCTTTTGTAGTCGGAGCAACTCAGCCCGTTGCTTGGTTTAGATAAAATTTTGGAGCACGCGTTTACTAATGAACATATTGATTGTGTAATAGCAATTATTCTTGTCTATTGTATCGAGCATCGAAAGCAATTCTACAAGCATATCTTCAAGAAAAGTTTTGATCCTCATTATTGGCTACTGAACCGTTGATACCTAGTGAAAAGTCAATGGTACTAATCGATGGTGGAACTGTTCTTCAACGTTATCCTCCAATGCAACACAAAGAAAGTCGAATACTATGCAGACTACGTCTTGATACTATTATTCTCGGCCATTTCGCAAAGTACCATCGAGTCGACATTATTTTTGATTCTGGTCGTTCAACGACAATGAAAGCATTTGCTGAATTGTATAGTGCTAATAAAAAATTGTTGTTATATTCTCTTAACGAATAGTATTCTCCGAATTGGTCAACAGTACATGAAATGAATCCGTGCAAATTGATCTGTCGTCGCCGATACTATTCGAAATTCTTGGCTTCGAATGGCCAACCTGGTTTTAATTGAAAAAGTACTGATGATTAGAAGTTCCATTATTTACACTTTTCGATTGGTCAATCCAGGCTATGTTCAGTATCAAGAACTAATCTAGGATCTCACCGAAGCCGATATTCGTATATTTCGCCATAGAAGAAAAACATGTGACACAGCACTTATCGGACATGCTGTTATTAGTGCTATAGATACCGAAATTATCCTACTCACCATTAGTCATGTAATGACTTTCGGCATTCAAAGTTGTGCCTACTATTCAACATCACGAAAAAAAACGACCAAAAATAGTTGATTGTACAGATATTGTTTGGATTTGTTTTTTTGATTATAATTTTGATTCGCTGCTTTTCCTACGTTTACATGCTTTGAGTTGCTGCAACACAACGTCATTCATTCAAAACATCAGCAAAAAAGCAGCTTTTCCAAAATCATTTTGAAGGAACTAGATCTTTTCAAAAATTTGCTCGACATCCACCAAATTTTCACTTCTGCTCACTGCATTACAACTGCAGAAGATCTTGTCGTGGTCTACTTTGACAGCACTACAATTAGTAAGGAAACTGTTATTCTACTATTTTGTTGAGTCTCCTTCCAATAGGTCTCGATTAAGTTCGTATTAAGCAAGCACTTCACTTGATATGCTCGTCTACATCTTCATCAATTCTCGAAAAGCTAGCTCCCATATCAGATGCTTTCTTACATCATTGCAAACAGTTTTCTCTTCAATGTCATATTTGGCATCGAGCGGAGTCGAATGCATTGAGTGTTCCATCTATCATTGGTAATGACTACTCTATGGTCAATGGCAAGTTAGCAACTGAATGTATTCCAATCTTCTCAGAAGCTCTGATCTCTTAAAAAGAACGACATTTCACAAAATCCGTTCTAGTTTCGTTACTTTTGCAAAATCATCTAGAAGATTTGTGAGCTGACTGCTTAACTAAATTGGTTTGATCGCTCCAACAAAATCATTCTAATGTTCACATTTCTCCGCCGATAGTTTCGCATAATTCTATTGCAATAATTGTTTACCAACCACGAAACCTTTGTCTTCCGCAAGAGTTTAGCGGAAATGTACAATATCAACACTTATGTTCTTCTATTAAATTGCTGATTCATGATCAACTGATTAGAAATTCACTAATGCGTCGGTTAGTTTTTCTTCGACGAATACATTTGTTTACTATTCCTCAGTTATTTCAGTATTTTCTTTCTGTTTGAATTGGCAACCCTGTCAATTTCTCTTCATATTCAGAGAAATTATCTTTCGTTTCTTTCTCATCAAACTTTGAGTAAAATGTCAAATAAACATTCTTATTGTACGTTCATCTTGGATTGAGTTATGATTGTATGTTTGATTTTGAATTCATAGAAGCATTTGCTTGGGTTAATCTATTGATTGAAATGACTATAGCATCATATTCTGTTGTAGAATAGCTATCAAATTATATCGTTATCTTGAAAAGAGTCGATTATTATCGAGATAACTTATGAATGTCACCCATTTCTTTGGTCTACTTTGTGATTCGGGAGTCCTTCGCATATATCGAAAATTATATCAGCATCTCTAAATAGTGCATCAAAATCAATCGAAGTTTAAAGTACGATATGAGTTCCATCACACTTGTGATTCAACATATTCCGCATTCGAGACCTATCGTAAACATTTTTATAAACGACATCCATATTTGTTGACGAAAAGTCAACAATACGCAGTTTCACAACTATTATTGATTTACCCTCATGGGATCCATCGATAGTGAAATTTCATGTGATGATGGTACACCTATCGATTATGATACCAGCACAAATCATGTATTCGAAAAGGATGGTGAAGAAAACGAGATCGAACAAGTCGATACGGATGAAATCTGGCGATCAATTTTACAAATGGTCAACTATTAAGATGAAGAAGCATTTACAATTGATGGTTTTAAGAAACATTTGATTAGATTTCTCCTAGAATTACACGAAATTCACCTATTTCCACAAAATATAGTTTAATCAATTTCATCGTATACATATACACTGTTTGAGATTTTACAAAAACGTATTGATAATTATGTGGAATCTTATGGAAACTCAAATTCAACGATTCACGTGGAGTCTTCTATTTTTTACGACTTGTATGATTCAACAAATTCATCTCGATTTTAAGACACCAACAAAAAGCATAAGTAAAAGTGAATATGTATTTCTTCAGCAATGTGAACATTTTTTCGTCTATCAATCAGTACATAGAATCCAACTGAATAATCGTAGAGAATTTATTTATCACTTACCCATTTGTCAAACTCTCACTTAAATGCTAATTAAACCAAGTGCGTTTGATCATTCAATTGAAAACTTTACTGATTTTCGATCTCATTCTTTTAAAGATAACGATTTCATCTTCAACTTTCGTAATGGAAGTCAAACTAATGATCATTCAATATTTAGGAAGAAGTGGGATTCCTTATGGGTGCACATCTACAGTGATAGGATTGACGTGAGTGATTGACTGATTATTGTTTTAATGCTCAAGGTAGTTTCAAATAAATGATTATTATCGTGTGATGCAATCGAACAAAGAATGATGAACTCTAAGTATGATTGTAATGTTTTGTCACACAGATCATCGCCTATTTTACCGGAGCATCTCGCAAAGAACTACATCATGGGAAGTGCCAGCCAGAAGCTGTGTTTGTTTCGGCTATTTCCATTCATCATCTCCGATGCCATCGATCGATTGGACACGTTCAAAATCTATATCTCTTTACGTGAAATAATCGGCATTGTCTTTGCATTTCCATGTCGAAAGTGCTGGTTGCCGTTTTTAAAAATGTTATCTATTCGATTTCATTCACTAATAGTTCGTCATCTGCCCGAACGGATAATTTCCAAAGTTCATTTTATATGTGAATACCCTTCACAAATTGAAATCTTTGGTCCAGCAATACGAAATTAGTGTATGTGCTACGGAGCAAAACATCAAGATTATAAACGATAAGTGACGAGATCATTGAATTTGAAAAATAGTCTCTTCATACTATCAAAATGATACAGATTACGCCAATGTATCTCACTCTCAAACGAGATGCATGATGAGTTGTCGATCTCAATTCATTATCTGATCGAAACGAATCAACTTCAATCCATATCATATGTTCAGTGTAAAGCTTTAATCTATCAACATGTGAAATGTTGAACAAGATTCAATTTTGTACTTAATGTCGATCAAGAGAGAGACTCTGAGTTCGACTTTTTATTACTTATTTTGAGAATCCGAGGTAGTTGAAAATTCGTTGTCGAAGAGCATGAGACAATGTCATTCAATGAACGTCTGAAGGCCTATCAAGTTCAAGAAACTGAAACTATATCAATTATTGATCCCGATGACTGTGTGCACATTTTATCACATGGACTTCATTCTTATGAATACCATCATCAATCATCCTATGTCCGTGTTCTCACTTGTATCATTCACTAAAAAATTTCTTTATTTCATTGAATAATATTTTCTACACGGTGTTCCATAAGTAACTATGCAATAAAAAGATTTAAACATCTCTATTCTATTCCTACAAAATACACTGATTATTATTTTTGATAATAGAAATGAGTTCAAAGTATTTTTTCATAAGAACAAAGTTTACAAATACTATTTTGAACTTCTACTTTTGACTACCATACAGAAATTTAACCTTTAACAAAATAGTGTAGACAATATTCTGAAAACACTTTTCATTCGATTTTGTCTCCCAAATGGAACCATTTGATAGAAAAAAGTGTTCTCTTTCGATTTGTGTCAGGTCGCACTCGCTAGCCTGTTCCGTTCAGAAGATAGATGAATTTTTTCGAGAGCTCCAAAGTCGACTAAATCATCCTAAAAATGGATCAAGATAAGAGGCAATTGACCATATTGAATCGAGTGGTGATGTTTATTTGTAGTTTTGAAACGATCTGGGATTATTTAATCAAGATCTTTGGAATTCTAATATTCCGCTATGGTATTGTGTAGAGCTAATATTTCGAAAGTTTCAATTTGGTGACTTCAGATCCGTTCAAAACTACAAATAAACATCACCATTCGACTCAATATGGCCAATTGCTTCGTATCTCGATCCATCTTTAGGGTGATTTAGTCGATTTTGGAGCTCTCGGAAAAATTCATCTATCTCTTGAACGCAACAAACTAGTGAGCGCGACCTTGCACAGATCGGAAAAAAACACTTTTCTCTATCGAATGGTTCCATCTGGAGGACAAAGTCGAATGAAAACTGTTTCCGGAATATTGTCCACACCATTTCGTTAAAGGTTAAACTTTTGTATGTTAGTGAAAGGTAAAAGTTCAAAACAGTATTTATAAACTTCAATGTTATGAAAAAAATTATTTTAAACCCATTTCTTTTAGCGATAAATAATATTTAGCATATTTTATAGAAGATCCTATAAATTTTTTTATTATATTTATTTTGGTGAGAAGACTACTGTTTTTTTTTGCTTCATTTGTAGCTTTTTTGTTCTAGACGAGCAAGTCGAACGGAACATGTTTTGTTCAACCATGTGAAAAAAATTCAAGAGGAATTACGAGAAATATTTCGAAGCTCAACGATCGTGTTACGTTCTTTTCTGAAGTCATGAAACTTTCAAATTCATTCTCATTACAAAATCAATTAATTAGCCACCATCCTCATTCTGAAGATATCGATGAAGGTAATAAAAATCAGTCTTTCATAGATGATCACTATGCTTCAAATACAAAAAAAAGAGCTACTGAATTTGTCTATTGGTTCGAACGTAATTGTGAGCAGTGTGCTAGATATAGTAGAGATTAGTCTTGGTTTGGTATCCAGCAAATGACAAATTTCCTATCGTGAAGGAATCCAAACTGTCTGACGATCATGAACTTTCGAGTCTATGGAACGCTCTTCAAGAAATTGTTGTCAACAGCCATATCATTAAAATGGACAGGTACACTAATCATCAAATGCAATTAATGAAGCAATCTATGGCGGCATAACTCAAAATTATACGATCGAGTAACATTTTTTTTTCTCCGATCTAATCATCTATTTTTGTTAATAGTTATCCTACTTTGAATGATAATATCTTGTTTACCGAAGCGATTTGCAGACATTGAAAATACTATTCTCAGACTTTTCAATGGCAAATTTAAATTAGAAACAGATCTCTGCTCCTCTGTATTTACTTATACCCTGTTTCATAGAACGAGTGGTATGAAGCTGTCAAAACAACATTCAAGACAAAATGGAGAGAAAAAGGGTTCTCTGGCAAGCATCAAGGCATAAAAGAGAAGTACGGCAAAAGAGCTGGCCATTCTATTAAGAAAACTGATATGCAATTTGCAGAACGAGAAAAAGGAATTTAGTAAGGTTCTATTTCTTATTCACTTAGGTATTAACTGTTTTAGATTTTCATCGAATTCTTTAATATTGATCAACACATACTCGAACTAACAATACAAATGAGTAACTAATTACAGAATGATCAACCAGATATAGACAGAGTATGAGAACTATAGCGAATGACATTCAATTATCGACGTTTCTACACTCGAAACAGTACAATACTGGAGATTCTATCGATGTGTCTTAACTATGGATATTTATCGTCAGTAAATATAGAAAATTCTTCTTACTTTTCAAGTTCCGTTGTGTTCTTGTTTTAGACACATGTCAAGCAAAAATCGCTCATGGTGTTCAAATGATAAAAATGTCAAGACTATTCTACCAGTCTTCTTCGACAAAACATTAAACAACTCGTCGTCGGTTATACTCTGTGGATAACTTGACGTTATTCTATGTTCCTCTCATTGAAAATCCATAAATTCGAGATCTTATACGCATACGAATGGTCAAGCTATTATGCCAACACTTCGGTTATCATTTTCATCATATTTGATTCGAGAAGGTAGGATCAAATTTTTACATTTAGATCATCTGACTGAATTTAGATTTATTGTTTAGAAGCCGACGAGCGAACATCCTTCTATCAAAATCATGGAAAATAAATTTGAATTACATGTATACCTAGACTTGATAATGATCACATACTATTAAAGCAGAGGAAGCTCTCGTATTGCTTCCTTTATTATACTTAGGACAATCCAAAATTTCTGCTGTTAGTATCTTGTTTCCTGAATAGAAAGCTTGAGTAAATTTTCTTTTTTATACAGTGATAGAGAAAACGACGCTCTATTTTTCTGTGCTACTCGATTACTTTTCAACTAATATCATAATAATAAGATTTTGATAAAATCTGTTTTTATATAAAACTTAACTATTGGTTGAGGTAGATTAAATGGCTCCGCTTTGTATTTCTAATTTCAATCCGTTAATATATTGTATTAAAAAACAAAGTATACTACAAGAAGCAGCACGGAAAGTTCTATGATTTATAAAGAACACTTTATTTTATATATGGACTAATCAAAAATAAAGAAATTTCTCATTATTGTAGAAAAAAATGATTTTTTCAGGGCAGAGAAAACTAGTCGCGCAGAATTTTGCCTTTTCTGAAAACAAGAAATACACAATTAAAATAAGCTTTACTTTTTAGATTGTAGAGCTTTTCATGCTGCATCTCGTAATGTATTTTGTTTTTTTTTAAATAAAAGATATCCACCGATAAAAAGATGACATAAGAAAAAACGACTTCATGTTGTATCAAAAAAATATCGTTTTCGTACGGTCAAAATGTTGTCTGATTTGACAACAAAAAGTGCAGATATAAAATAAGAGACCTTGCGCAAATTATAGCGCTTTTCACACTGTATCTTGAGGTATATTTCGTTTTTTAATACAACCTATTAACTGAATGAAAATTAAAATGCATAGCGTTGCCATTTAATCTACCTCAGCTGATACTTAATTTTTACACAAAAACAGTTCTTATCAAAATTTTATTTTTATGATATTAGTGGAAGAGTGATTAAATAGCACAGAAAAATAGAGCGTCGTTTTCTCTATTACTATATAAAAGAAGAAAATTTATTCAAGCTTTCTCTCAAGAAAATAAGATAGTGACGACAAAACTTTTGGATTGTTGTAAGTATGATGTATTCGACATGAAAGTCTTTAGACATAGTCGTATAATAAATGCTCTGTATGACGTTCGCTTTTAAGAAGCGATTGAATTGACAGCACCACTTCGTCGATCATCAACAAGTTTGTATTGCGCCTTGTTCTCTTGTACAGTTGTCATTCAAAATGCAATTATGAGAGCAATGGAATCAGGTGAGGCTTCTTCTCTGCTTAATTCAGACGTGACCAACCTCACAATGTAGGAATCATTGATTCACAAACTAAAAAAGCAACACATGGGCGGAATAAAAAGACGACCATCGCTATCATAATCATCAACACCCTCTGTTCGCCTTGTCAAAACCGTGTCTTTTTGATAAAAGCTCAGATAACCGTAGAGAAAGAGAAAATGTTCAGCGTAGTGAACAAAACTTATTCGCCCTTTCGTGTCACAGCAGTTGTTTCGTCGAATTCTTCTAACCAAACAATCGATAGGATTCTCAACAAACTAAATCATCCTCTGCTTTCGTCAATACTAATTTTAGCATATCAATGGCGCCTTTCAGACTACAACGGATGTCGAATTTGAGAGTTTCCTATATGCAGCATAAATGGGATCGATAGATCCCTCGGTCTATAAAGCTCTATTGACTGGTTGACGTCATCTATCGGCCATCATAACTTCTCTCTGCAGATCGATCGGTTCACCGATTCCATCTAAAACATACAGTGCTAGACAAAACTATAAGGATAAAGTATTTTTCATTTTCTTCTACTATGCCATACATTTCTCTCATGTCCCAATAATGATTTAAATAGACAATGAGATTCTTTATTAGTTGCATTCTATATCCTATTTGCATAAATAGACGAAGAGAGGAAAAATCTAAAAAACAAAAAGATGATACTTTTCAATTTCAACTAGAATTTACAGGAATCAATTTTCAATAACGCTATTTTAAAGAGCGAAAAAATCTCAGTACAATGAAGGATCGCCGTATTTTTTATAACCCTTCTTTGCAAATGTATAAGCATGATAAAAACAAAAAAAGTGAAATTTTACAAAATAAAAAAGTCAGTGAAAAACGACTTTTAGTCGTTTTTTTTCATTTTTATGATGCTTGTAATTTTGCAAGAGAAACTCGTAGAAATTGCGTTGATCCTTCAATTTGCTAACAACTTTCAACTTTTAAGGTGGTACTACAAAGGGCACTAAAAAACCCTTACACCCGACTCTCTTAAAAGGCTCGACCCAAAGCTAACCATACCGTTATAAGGCCTAGAGATATTCAGAATTATGTGTAAAATTTCAGATTTCTAAGTCTTGTCCTTTGTTATAGTCTATCGTTTCTTTTGTACTAGGTATACGTGATTTCTAATATAACACATAACGGGTTTAATAGTCGCGTTTTCTGTATCAATTTTCAATCCTTTCATACACTTGTATTAAAAAAATGAAAGACATCACAAGATGCAGCGTGCAAAGCTCTACAATTTACATTCGATCGCTTTTTTGATAACTGCATGTTTTGAGCGATCAAATTTCGACGCCGTGAAAAAATAACACGAACGAGAAATTTCTTTGTTCTTGTTTCACGTTTTTATCCCCAGTACAGATTGTAGAGCATTTCACGTTGCATCTTTCATCCTACGTTGTTTTTATTTAAGAAAAAATATTAAGTGACAAAAAGATGAAATAAGAAAAACAGAGCTCATTCTGTGCAAAAAGTACACTTGTTGTATAGTCGAAATGTGGTTGGAAAAAATTTTGTTCGTTTTGAAAGGAAAACGTGCAACTATAAAAAAAAATGCTCTTATGTAAATTGTAGGGCTTCACACGTTGCATCTTATGATATAGTTTGGTTTTTCTAACACAACCTATTAAAGAATTGAAAATTGATACAGAAAGCGCGACTATGTGACCTGTCTCACTAGTACAAAAGAAATGATAGACTACAAAAAAGCACAAAGCATAGAAGTCTGATATTTTGCACATAATCCTAAATATCTCTGGGCATTATAGCAGTATAGTTAGATCTTGATCATGTCTTTTAAAAAAGTCGGGCGAAAAAGCCTTTTTAGTGCCCCATGTATTGAAAACTGACTCACATGAATTCTTCGGGCACTTGAAAACTACCATTTTTCGTTTTTTAAAACCTTTATTGTCTTTGTTCGTCTGTGAAAATATAGTGTAGAATGCATCTGATAGAGAACCTCATTGGCTATTTAAATTATTATTAGACTATGAGAAAAATGTGTGGCGTAATAGAAAAAAAATTAAAAATACTTTATTCTCATAATTTTGTCCAGCACTATACATGACTGAAACGTTTCTCTTTCTGCATATTTTTAATTCAGCAGATTTCATCGTGTCTTGTGTACTCGCAATGCTTACATTGAATACCAAGTGCAAAAAAAAATGATGAATAACGAAAGTTTTTTGATAAACTGTATTTGATGAACAAGAATCTCCAAACACTTGGCAAAAATGTTCAACTGTCAAGTTTCTCAAAGAAGAGATTCCATCCATAACAGATGGCGAGCAAGCACCAATAGTTATTGATGAAAATTTAGCACCAACCGATATTGAAGTCGATCAAATTCACCGATCATTCGTAAAAATCGATCGAATTTATCGACAGTCGATGACAACTCTCGAGGCGCAGATACTTCAGATCCGTAGACGGTTCCAAATGAACATCATTCACATACAAGGATCATTCTAACAGCTATCAATCTTAAAATTGTGCCTGTCAAGATCTGCAAGGAAACTACCATGATTGATTTCGATGGATAATTTACTAATTCGTCAATGTGAAAATAGACAAGGAACAATATCGTCAAGAAAAACAATAGTAATAAGACTAAGATTATCAACAAACGAAAATCAATGACATCAACAAATATATCAACCTTGCAAAACATGACCGAAAACGATCAGGGAAATGAACCAAGATAAAAACGTTGTACATCACCAACAGAATAGCAATTAGTAAAACGATCTCGACGCTTGATGAAAAAGAATAATTTGTGTTGACTTCGTTCTTCAACGTTCGAGTTTACTATACTAAGCTATAGAGTAAAGACTTTTTTAAAATAAAAAAGCATGGCCTTATATTACGTCTTTGTACATCTTTATTTTCATTGTGATCTTCTACTGAGGTCAGCTTCCGACTAATCATTAAATAAAACATTTAAAAAACTATAATAATTAATTAATTAATACTTCTAATAAATATTTATCGGATTTTTTCATGTAAAAATTGCTGTTTTCGTATGAAAATATGCTATGAATAGTAGAATAGGTCGGAGTTTCTCGAAAAAAAACAACAGAAAAACGACACTATTTGACTAATTATTAATTAAAATTTTGGGAAAATTAAGTATTTTTGTAATTGGTTAATTAATTAGTGCATAGCCTTCTAATACGGCTGATGAACTCTTGTTCAGACATGATGTTTCAAAGGAAATGGTCTTCTAATATGGAGCGACCTTCTATTCCGAAGGAATCTAGATTATTATTATGTCATTCATTGCTCTACCTAGTCTCTCTTGTAATTAAAATGACAAATAAATTTGTAATTTTAATTTTTTTTATTTCATTTTTCTTGTTAAAAAAGAACCTGCATCCAAATAAACATGTTCAGTTGACGAAACCATCGAATTCTAATGAACGCCACGTGATCTGGTAAAAATGCGAAATCATTCATTGGCTAGTATTTTGTACAAAACTATTACTTGACCAAACCGCTGAGAATTTAGAATCTGTACTCATCGGTCTAACTACAAAATATTTGCACAAGACCACATTTTTACAGAGCTGCTAAGTTTCTTTTTAAGAAATGATGTACAGATATTTTACTTTTTGTTACAAAATCAAAGCTCTCCTTACCGGTATTTAGAATTGTGAAATTCGATTCCGAGGCTAAAAATGAAGTTTGGTATGGTGCCATGAGAAGCGACCCTAAATAACACTAACCATAAATACACATTGACATATGTGAAACAGTCACGACAGATACTAGACATCAGATGCTTACAGTCGCTCATTAGCGGTAGGATGTGATGTTAGTATTCCACTTTTACTGTAAGTTTTCAGAAATGTGCCTAAAAGTTGCTTAAGACCTAGGAATTCGATTTTCTACTTCTCTTACGTTCTAATTATCTTTAAAAGGAACTTCTACTCTGTAACATAATTCAAACAATTAACTTTTTGTAAAAGATAGAAGCTATCCTATGTAAATTTACTTTTTTTGTTAAACAAATAAAAGTTGAAAATTATGTTTTGGACATAAAATTAAGCTATCAACTCTCTTTAGTACAAATCAAAATAAGAAATGATCATGCTAATTGAACTAAAAGAGAAAAGCCTATTTCTTGGACTAATTCGCGCAATGATTCGCTTCCATCACTCCACAGAGACAAAAGCAACATCTGCAGACGGCACACCGTGAACAACAAAATATACATCTGACGTTTGAAAGAGAAAAATGAACAGAAAAGTTCCAGTAAACCAAATAGTATCAAGCTCAGTGGCCGCCGTGTCATGCATTAAGTTGTGATAATACATGACTAAATGTGACGAGCTCATATGGAAAAAGAGCTGAATGTCTTAAATCTCGCACCGGTTTTTTTCATAACTAATAACTAATGATGTACACCTCCATACAAATGCAAGTTGAGAAGTCGGGATGATTAGAAAGAAATATCGCAGTACTCGAACTAATATGGGATTATTATAAGCATGAGAAGTTTTAATCTAGACAAAACTAAGCAAAGAGAAACATTAAGAATGGACGAAAATTTTCGATGATTGGAAAGAATATGAAAAATATTTGAACTAAAGTGGAAAACTCAAGTAATTGAGAAAACAAAGGAACATATCGCCAAATACACTACCATAGAAGTTACTCTTGTGTTTTATCGTAAGTCTACAGCAGCTGGCATAAAATTAGCATTTAGTTTGGCCCGTTAGGAATTTCAAAGTATTCCATATCATCGAAAACTATTATCGGAAAAATAAAGAACAAATACACATTTCTTTTACGAAAAAGAAGAACTCTGCAATACTTATATATGATTTTTAAAAAAAAAACTTTTTCTTGTGGAAAATTATGCATTTGTACAATAGAAAATCGTTGTCATGTGTGGTAAAGAAAATGAAGAACCGATTAGTGCTTAGACTTCATTGTGAAGAGTCCTTTTTTTGCTTGGAAGAATTTTGTTTTCGAGTAAAAAAAAGGTATATTTAAGGACAGCCGTTGCAAAGAACGCTTCTATAGGGTATTTTGTTTGAAATATTTATAAAAGGTCCTTTGTAGCGTCAAAAATTGTCAAGTATTGTTTATCCTACGGAAATTTTTCATAGTATAGAAATGCAATAGAAATACAGATGTGCACTATATGTCAACAAGTGAGAATGTGTCGACTTCCTTATTTTCAAACCTTTCTCTCGTTCGAAGCTTACTTTTTGAAATGAGTGGGAATGACGGGACGTTTATCTGCTACTAACATAGCGTTTGGGGATTTCTATCACATTTCTCTGCGAACCGGCATTCGGTCCGAATAGAATTGTCCTATAGTTACCTCGAAATACTATAACAGAAAAGGAGAATTATTCTCAAAACTCATTATAGTAAAGATCATTCTGGCAGTAGATTTCGCAAATCTCCTACCCTATGAGACGTAAGATCATATACAAACTTCTGATACGACAGGCCACAGCGGCTTATCACATGATATTGCAGTAAACCATAATCTTTAACTTGAAACTGTTCACCTGGTAAAACTGCTTAACGGATTCTTGAGTAAGGATCGGATCGAATTGTCGAACTCTGCTGTGCCTGTATAGATCGTTAAAAGATTCATTGATCTACAATACAGCTATAGAAGCATGCTTTCATTTTTGATGATTTCTGAAAAATTTCTTGGAGGATCAGAGAAAGTCACGAGATGTAGGATCTGCTGAATTTTTGATCAAGATATTTTTTCAAATCGTGGCCTTTTCTTTTCTCAAGATATTCTTCAGTTTAGACAAAATTCTTTTCAGAATTTTGCTCAGAATTATGTGAAACACTCCTGTTAATGAGTGTTGAGCGCTAGGGCGAGAAAAATGCTACTTTCGTCTGTCCTACAGATCGTGAGGATGGACGAAGAGAGCTTAATTCGTGCCCTTAACTATCTCGTTCCGTGAACGTTTTGATAGAAAGCCGCACACGCCAGAGATGGACAAATCAAATCATTTTTGACTTGATTTATTACCTAATCGTATTGATCAAGTTATTTTCAAGTCAACAAAGCATACATATAATTGAGCAATGTTTGTGCTCTGCATTTCTGGCCTCTAAGAAAAACTCATCTTCGGAACAGAGAATATACGATTAGATAAACTATAATATATCGTACACGTATTACGATTAAAATAAAATTTTCCGAATATCTAAACAAATCTTTTTTTAATCTCTGCTACACAGACACTTTATTTCTATGAATTAGCATATCTTCTTGCTCTGCAAAAAACTAGTTATATTCTTTCATAGAAATTAGAAATACATTGACTGGACTTGAGTTGTGACTTGTGGCCTGAAAACCCTGTGACTCGCTCATTTCTGCTATACATAATTCGACATAAAATTGAACGAGCTACATATTAGTGCTACCCGTTTTTGGACATCATTGAAGATCAAGATACATAGCCAAAATATTAACAAAGTGAGATTTTTGAACTAGAGATCATCGGGACCAACCAAGAGCGAGACCAGAATCAAGATTGAGACCAACTGAAGAAAATGTTGGTCCCGAAAAGAAACGAACCTTGTATCATAGATGGAGATCATAGGGAATATGGTTTTATAGCAAATTCATAGCATTATGCAGCAAACACCGCATAAAGAAATTGCGGCATAGCGGTCTAGGTTTATCTTTATCATCATCCTCAATCGTTACTTTGTTTCTAACATCGATTTTTCCATACTTTTACGTTCTTTTACCGAACTTGAATTCGCTATAAATTCTTATTCCCCATTATATATAAGGACAAGGATCAATTTAGTTCTATCATCAAAAAGTCAAGAATACTGTTATGAGATGTATGAAAGTGCTAAATAATAAAGACTTAAACAATAAGCCGATTCTAGCATTAATAGGTGAATGTTGTTATAAGGCAAGTGAAATATATTTTGGGACTACAGGAATGGGATGAGGAATGAAAAGCTGAAAATCATCGGAACAGAGATTGATACCAAAAAACGGTTGCTATCGTGATTTCTATTTCGAAATCGTGTAAAAAAAATCAGTATTTAACGTTTTTATAATTCACATTGAGGTTTGGGAGAAAAAACAAACATACAAGTCTGTAGAGTGAATCGACCTTAATCAATTACTGTATGGTCTTGTTTAACAAATATGAAATAGAAGAGTAGAAAATTGAGATACAAAGATACTTCAAAACGTCCGCTGTGAGGGTCAAATGGAAGTGTGATCGGTAGTTTAATTCTAGCTAATCATGACAAAGGCTGTAGACCGTAGCATTTTGAATTCAAGCATAGTACAAAGTAGACTATCTGCCAGATGGATTGAATTCAAAATCTAAAACTTAGAACATTTCTTGATATATTGTTTGTCATAAAACGTCTCTGAATGACTCAATAATGGATAGCGGCTCGGCACTCATCTTGATTGGTGACATTGAGGGACGGAACGCAAGAAGTCGACAATGGAGTCAAAAATAAATCAGATCATTTCTGAATAACTCTCTACCATCTGATTTTGGATAATGCTACAAAATTTGATTTTATTAGGAACATAGCAATATGGCTGAACAGAACGATCCTTAGAACTATTCATTTTCAATGTTATCGTCAATCGAGTCACTGATTTTAACTCTTTGCATCGTTATGAGCAAAGCAGTTGAACAGAATCCTGTTGAAAAATATTTATTTTTCATGTGATCTGCATTCATGGTACATAATTTAAACTCTTTACATTGATTTGAGCGAAACAGTTGAACTGAACCTGGTCAGAACTGTTTAATTTACATATGATCTTCAGTCATATCACAGATTTTAAACTCTTTGCATTGATTTCAGCGAAACAGTTAAATCAAATGCTAGTTAGAACTATTTATTTTTCATGTGAAGTTTGATCATGTTTTCAGCCTTAACTCTGTGAATCGCAGTGAGCGAAAGATTTGAACAGAATGATACTTAGAATCATTTATTTTTCATGTGATCTGCACTCGTATGAGGAACTTTAAACTGTTTATATGGCATTGAGCAAAGCAATTGAACAAATACTACTTATACCTATTTATTTTGTATATAAGCTTTCTTCATGTAACTGCCCGTAACTGTTTGAATTATAGTGAACGAAATAGTTGAGCTGAACTATGCTAAGAACTATTTATCTTTCAGGTGGTATACATTCATATTACAGAATTCAAATCTTTTACGTTAGATTGATCAAAAGAGGTGCACAGAATCCTCATTAAACCTATTTATTGATCATGTGAGCTGCAGTCATATCACACAATTTCAACTTTTTGAATCAGTTTGACTGAAGCAGTTGAACCGAATCATGGTTAAAACTATTTATTTTTCATAGGGTCTTCGATCATATCAAAGATTTAAAACCCTTTCCGTTGAATTAAGTGAATCAGCTGAACAGAATCCTACTTAGAATTATTTCTTTAACATATGATCTCCCATCATATTACCACCTTTAACACTTTGAGTGGTAGTGGGCGAAACAGTTGAATAGAACTCTACTGAGAACTATTTCATTAACGTATGGTCTTCCATCATGTTATCACCCTTGACACTTTGAATCGTAATGAGCGAAACAGTTGAAAATGATCCTTATAAGAACCGAGCATTTCCAGTATGATACTCGATTCGATCACCAGTTTCATAACTTTGTTTGAAAATGCTTTAAATAAGTTGAACAAAATCCTAGTAAGAACCATTTAATTTTTAAATGAGCTGCAAGTATGTCACGGCTTTAAACTCTTTGCATCGAAGTGAATGAAGCAGTTGAACAGAACCCTAGTTCGAACTGTTTATTTTACATATAATCTTCAATCATATCACAAAGTTCCAATCTTTACTGCAAAGTAATAAAATATTTGAACGCATTCATTGTGCGGAGCATTCATTTGTTATATTATCCTGCATTATGCCAGTCAATCCATATTTTTCCATCCAAAATCAGCGAAATAGTTATACAAAGTTCTGGTCGTAAATATCCATTTCAAATGTGATCTTCGATCATATCGTTCACTTCCCTACCTTGCATCGAAGTGTGTGAAACAGTTGCAAAGAATCCTACTAAGAACTGTTCGTTTCTACTGTGGTCGTCGAACACATCGCCCTTTTCAATTCTTGCTATCGGAGTGAGCGAAGCAGTTACACAGAGCCCTGATTGTAACAATTCATTTTGAATGTGAACTTTGATTATGTCGCCGACTTCAATTCTTTCTATGGAAGTGTTCGAAAAAGTTGAATGGGTTTCTGCTTCCGATTATTTATTTCCTACATGATCTTCGACTGTGTAACTGATTTCAATTCTTTGTATAGAATTGTGCGAAACAGTAGAACATATTTCTGCTTACAATCATTTATTTCCAGTGTGATCACCGATCAGATTACGGATCCCAACCCTTTGCATTCAATTGAGCGAAACAGTGAAACTAAATCTTGGTTGTAACTGTTGATTTCCAATGTGATCTTGGATCACATCGACAACTTCAACTCTTTCTGTCGAAGTGTGTGAAACAGTTGAACAAAACTCTGCTAAGAACTATTCGTTTTTCACGTGATGTTGAATATATTACCGATTTTATGTTTATTCTTCGAAATAAACAAAAGCGTTGACCAAGTGTATTGTGTGGGGTACTAATTTACCATGCAATTGTCCATCGTATCATACACTTCATAGTGTTGCTTCGAAATGAGCAAAAAACTTGAACAAACTGTTCGTTACAATTATTTATTTCCGACGTAGTTATCGATCATGTCACAAATTTCAAATTTTTTGCATCGAATTGAGGAAAACATTTGAATAGAAGCATGCTAAAATCGTTCATTTCCAATGTGATTTTCGATCATGCTGCTGATTTCAATTTCTTGAATTTAAGTGATAAAAACAGTTAAACAAAAGCGTGATAAGAATTATCCGTTTCCAATGTCATTTTTGATCGTGTCGCCGATTTCAATTTCTTGGATTTAAGTGAGAAAAACATTTGAATAGAAGCATGGTAAAAATCGTTCATTTCCAATGTGATTTTCAATCATGCCGCCGATTTCAATTTCTTGGATCTAAATGAAAAAAATATTTGAACAGAAGCATGCTAAAAATCGTTCATTTCCAATGTCATTTTCGATCATGTCGCCGATTTCAATTTCTTGGATTTAAGCGAGGAAAACATTTGAATAGAAGCATGGTAAAAATCGTTTATTTCCAATGTGATCTTCGATCATGCCGCAGATTTCAATTTCTTGCATTTAAATGAGAAAAACAGTTGAACAGGCTGTTGCTTACAATTATTTATTTCTGATGTGCTCATCGATCAAGCCACGATTTTCAATTCTGTACATCGAATTGAGAGAAATAGTTGAACAGAATCATCCTAAGAACTATTCGTGGTTAATGTGATCTTCGATTATGTCACTGATTTGAACTCGCTACATTGAATTGAGAAAAACATGTGAATAGAAGCATGCTAAAAATCGTTCATTTCCAATGTGATTTCCGATCATATCGCTAATTTCAACTTCTTGCATTTGAGTGAGCAAAACAGTTGAACAAAAGCATAATAACAACTATCCGTTTCCGATGTCATTTTCGATCATGCCGCCGATTTCAATTTCTTGGATTTAAGTGAGGAAAACATTTGAATAGAAGCATGGTAAAAATCGTTCATTTCCAATGTCATTTTCGATCATGCCGCCGATTTCAATTTCTTGGATCTAAGTGAGGAAAACATTTGAATAGAAGCATGCTAAAAATCGTTTATTTCCAATGTGATTTTCGATCATGCCGCCGATTTCAATTTCTTGAATTTAAGTGATAAAAACAGTTGAACAGAAGCGTAATAAAGGTCGTTCATTTTCAATGTGATCTTCGATCATACCGCCGATTTCATATTTCTTGGATTTAAGTGAGAAAATATTTGAATAGAAGCATGCTAAAAATCGTTCATTCCCAATGTGGTTTTCAATCATGCCGCCGATTTCAATTTCTTGGATCTAAATGAAAAAAATATTTGAACAGAAGCATGCTAAAAATCGTTCATTTCCCGTGTGATTTTTGATCATGCCGCCGATTTCAATTTCTTGGATTTAAGTAAAAAAACATGTGAATAGAAGCATAATAAAAGTCGTTTATTTCCAATGTGATCTTCGATCATGTCGCCAATTTGAACTTCTTGCATTTGAGTGAGCAAAACAGTTGAACAAAAGCTTACTAAAAATTATCCGTTTCCGATGTAATTTTCGATCGTGTCATCGATTTGAATTTCTTACATTCAGGTGTGTGAAACAGGTGGATAGATCTCTGCATAGAATTATTCGTTGCTATTGTAATGGTCGAATATGTCGTAGATTCCAACTGTGTGGATCTACGTGAGTGACTTAGTCGGATGGCCCTCGCATAAGAACTATTCATACCCAATGTTATTCTCGATCATGTGATTGAATTTAGATCTTTTAGTTTTAGAAGAGTGGAAGGTATGCGTATAACGCTTGTTATAGCGATCCATGTACCATTTTACATTCGGTCATTCGATGTAGTGAAAACTTTCTCTTGTTGATGAACAAAATATTGAAATAAAATCTTACTTAAAATAATACGCGTATTATAAGATTTCGTATTAAGTTAGAATCCCAACGCTTTACTTGGACCTTGGAAGAATAGTTGCGCCGATCTCTGCTTGAAAGTTTTCATGTTTCATTAGAAATGAATCAATTCGTCATCTGTTGGCTTTTACTCGATAGTAAGAATAGTTTTTGAATAGAACCATTGTGATATGTGTTCATTTGTCATAAGACTCTCGATGATATCATTGATCGCGAAGCTTTACTTAGAAGTGATCAAAATAGTTGAACATAAGTGTTGCTCTAGCAATCCATGCGCGTTGAAGTACTGCATCATACTACAACCTGTTAAGGTTTGCTTCAAAATGTTCAGTATAGTTGAACGGAACTTCATTAATAACAGTCATTTGAAAAGTAATCTTCGATTAAATTCGAGACTATCATCTTTTACTTTGTATTTAGCGAAATAGTTGAATAGAATCAGGCTTAGAAGAATCTGTTGTTAATGGCAAATAGGATTATGTTATGAACTGCAAAAATTTCCTTCGAAATGAGCACCATAGTTGAACAGAATGTTTGTTATAATTATGTTTTTCCTGGGTGATATTTTTCTATTGTGAAACAATGAGTTTCTTTGCTTGTAAACAAGCAAAATAATTGAGTGGGACCGTTGTGGAATTGACGTTAAATTCTAGTGTAATCTTGGTCCATATGCAGTACGCAAATTTTTCTTTCAAGTTGAGTGAAATAAGTGAATAGCGTTTTGTCTCCCCTCCCACCACCGTCCCCCTCCCGGAGGATCAGGTTCACCTACTTGTTAGATAATGTTAGTTTTTGACTAATACTTTAGAACCTTGTTTGAAAGTTTATGAGATAGTTGAAGAGAATCATGGTTAGGCTTATTCATCTCTAAGGCAATATCCACCCATTTACTCACCTGGAAAATTGTGCTCTAATGTAAGCAAAATAGTTTAGTAGCAGATTGATAACAACCATTCATTGCTTACTTGATTCTGAGTAGCAACAGTATTTGTAATTGTTCAAGTAGAACGTTCGCGAGTGGACGATTGGTGAGAGGAGTTTTAGAAGACGTTCAGAAGAGAGTCAGCAAAGACTCGAGCTCAGAGTTCGCTTTGAAGATAAGAGAGATTGGTCTCGATGTAAATTCAGCTAATAATCAGATTAATATTGATTTACAATTTTATTGATAATTGGCTGCAATCTTCCAGTCCTAATTATTATAATCAAAAAAGATTTTCATAGATCACCAACTGCCCATTGATTTAAGCAACTTAACAGCGATCTGTAGCACGTTTTTATTTTCATCGACTGAATTTGTATTCTAATAATCAATATCCAATGAAATTTGATAATTTTATCATGGATTGATTACTTTTTACTCTTCCACTTCACTGTAAAAGAAATAGAATAATATACTATTAGGGTTTTAGAACTCAATCATAAATCCGAAAAGGATTTATTTGTGTGCAGACTTAGATCAGTAGAAAAGTTTCTGAGACACTAAAAGCTATGACTTAGGTCTATGTGTACCTACGGAATATTTAATTATAGCTAAACACCGATACTGATGTACCAATTCCAATTCCAATTCCAATTCCAATTCTAGACTTGAAATTAGAATTGATTAGGAATTAGCTGAAATTGACTTGATATTCTAGAGCAGGTACTTGGGTCCTAATTTTACTATCCCGAGGAGAGGTTTTGGATCGTCATGTCCTATTATATACAGATACCCTCAGACCCCATCTGCTATCATATACAGATACCTTTAGGCCCTCATTTCCTATCATTGGAAGGTATCTTTAGGTCTCCATTTTCTATAATATACAGAAATCCTTCGGTCATCATCTCCTATTATATGAAAGGACTCTTAGGTTCTTAAGTACTATGATATAAGGCTACCCATATGTTGAAACAGGAAATGCAACGATACTAATACTTCGAATGATATTGGCAGTATTGGTAGTGTGAAAAGGAAAAAAAACCCTTAGCTTCGGAAAAAAGTGTTTCCTTGACGAAAAATCAAGTACATAACATTAATCTTTCCATACTTTACGGTCTTAGACTTTTTTTGATCAAGGAATGGCTTTTTTTTCAAAAACACTAGCTTTGATGTTCCTTTGCAAAATATCGATAACAATAAAATCAAACGGTATTGATATTATAAGTACTACGATTGTTACATCCCTCTGCTGACCTATGGATACCCTTATATAATAGCAGATGAAGACCTGAGAGTACCTTTATATAAAAGGAGTTGAAGACCCATGCGTATCTCTATATAGTACAAGCTCTGGCAAGCTTTTTCTTTGTAACAAAAGCAAAACGGAAGCTAATGGATTAATATTTCACTTATTCCAGGAAAACTCGATTAATACAGCGCAACTAAAACGTTGAAATTTTCCGCTTCAATTTCATATCATGATGTTTTATGGTAAAAAATTTATATAGCATATAACGGTCCATATTATGCTCGTATAGAGCTGCATAACCAAGGGAAAAAAAGCGAGACCCCATCGTACTTCACTTGTACTCTTGCTTGTATTTAACTTGTAGATCACTATGCTTCATTTCATTTCACTTGTACTTCACTATTACTTCACTCGTATTTCACTTACATATTAGATGTGCTCTAAACGGCCGCTTAGTTACAGTCACTTTACAGAGTTCTAAAAACATATTACTTTCCCATCATCTATTGCCATTTTCTGAACCAATTTTTTAGACGTGAGATGATTGATATAGATGTTTATCGGACTGAGCACTCGGAACGTTTCTGATGATCATGTTGTGTTAAGAACAATAGAAAACGTCGAGAAACACACATAATAACACTATTTATGAAAAATAAATGTCTCTTTCATGTTGCACTCTACTCATTTTCAATAGTTCTCTATAAAAAAAACTTGATTATTCTTGAAAATCTTAGACAAGTGGAAAACTGGTAGAATTATAATAGTAGGAAAAGGCTCAGAAATGGAAAAGTTCCTTTGTCTCATTTCTAAGATCTAAAAAAAGCAACTAAGATATTCATATAAGAGGTATTCAACAGGGTCTCTATCGAATAGAATGATATTAAACTTGTCTTCAGGGTTGACACTTATATATGTTCCCTCTTAAATGGAAATCGAATTTTGACATACTTATTCATCTCTCAACGCGTAGTGGGCCATCAATAGATACAAAATGTATTCGTTAAAGTTCATCGATTTGGACAAACATTTATTAGCATAAGAAAGCCGTCTCTAATACTAAAAATGTTACTTAAAATGAAAACTCGATAATAAAGTTCTACACTCTCTTCTTTTTTCTCCAAATACGCTATTCATCATTCGGAATACAATCGAAATCTTAAACAAAGTCAGTACATCTCATGATTTAATCATATATTATCAATTTTGCACAGATCAAACTACCTCATCTCTTTCTATGAATAGACAAAATGGATTAACTATGATGATTAGAATTTTGACAGCTCTGATTGGGGACTGAAGCAAACGTCTATGGATCACATACATGAGAAGCCTATTACATTTCTCAAACCAACTATACAGAGATGATTAGTATTCGTTAGAGAAACAAGAAATATAATCATACTATTTGTACATATAGTATATTAGAAAACTGTATATTTCAATTCGAGACTGTCAGTTACATACAATAGCCATAGTTTTCATATAATGACTGTATGTAGGATACCTAGTATTGAGAGTATATTAAATCTTTTATATTTATTTCTATTTATTAACTTCAAGTGACCTATGTAGTTTTGTTCAGTATTAATTTTTTTATTAAATGCTAAATAAATTGTTTATCGAACTACACAAAGATTCTACGAAAACTCAATGAACCACATTTCTCTTCATTGTAAGTCTTAGTGATCCTAAAGGTACTCACATTGTGGAGCATCAAAACAGCATGATAATCTTATGAATCAAGCTGAAACTTGTAGAATTGATTACAAATTTTTAATCTTTATAATTACTGAAAGTTTCTGATCAAATGACCATTATTTTCTAATTATACCGCAATGAAGATGAGTGTCCTATGTCATACAAGATAACTAGTATTATCTGGTGATAAGACTTGACCAGACAAATTTCAACACCTCAAACTTTTGAAAGCATGGTTATGTAGTACTAAAATGATAGTGTTTGAAAAAAGTTTGAACAAATTCCATGTTGCTGTTTGGGAGAATGTCTATCTTCAACGAAGACTGTTCCTTAGAAATAGAATAGGCCTACAATAAAAATTTCAATGACACAAAGAAAATGATTGAATATGATGATTAGATTTCTCATGAAGAACCGTATATTCAATAAAAATGTCAGAGCTCTGTCGTACACTACTAAGAAAATATGATAAACGCTTCTTAAATGAATGAATAACAAAAAATACCAAAAATTCACAAAATGGCATTTTGGATATTTGCAGAAAGATCTTGGTATTTCATCTTGAGTGCATTGAATGAGTCCAAAAATTTTTGAATATACCTAAAAAATATGTTCTACAAAATGGGCTATGTTTCATTTGGATCCCACAATTTCGTTTGAGCATATGTCTCAAGAATCCGGCGTAGTTCCGATGCACTGATTATTAAGGATATATGAAAATTATAAGTCGTTCTAAAAACGTATCAAATTAGTATTATAACGTCATTAATCCTTTCATATAAGTTTTTTAAAAGATTATCAAAAAGTTTAAGAGAATTTCATAAAAGGAACAAAGGATTTATGATACCTTGTACTTTCATGAACCTTTAAAAGTAAATTATTTTACTGGTTTTTTACGATGTATTTTTAGTTATAGATGCAAGGTTTAGTCGTAATTACCTTTTTCAGTAGTATGTTATATTTTTTCCGTTACTGGTGTTGAGAATGATACATTGCGCTTCTTTTTCTTTAATATTTACAACGCGGAAGATTCATTCAATAGATTTTTGTATTAAAAGAGATACAGTTTGAGTTTCAGACGTCATATATCTTTTTATGTTTAGTTGTTGTTCTCTAATTTTTCATCTAACAGAGAGATACATTTCCTATTTTTTGTATCTATTTCCACCTCAGAATATAATCGAATTCCCAGATATATGTTTCGAATACATCTACCAAAGTTCCATGATAGAGAAACGTGAAGACATTACATCAGTTAAGAATACCAAGAATTTGAGACATGAAGTTTTTAGACTCCACAAAAGGCAAACATGCAACGAAAAATAGACCTAAGATTTTCCTCAATTTACAATTTAAAAACAATAAACTTCGTTTTTCCAAAACTCTAAAAAACAAGATACTTATCTGATATGTCATAGTATTTGAAATATGGTTTATCTTTTGCTTTCGAGACTTTCATTCATCTTTAAACATGCACCGTGTAACTGATCCGTATCATAACGTGTCTCATAGAAATAATATCAAGCCATGACTTTATGATATAGTGGTCATTTATTTCATTTATAATAAATGGCGAAGAAAAGCCGATATTTCATCCTATTATTTCTAAAAGATGTGTACAAAAACTCTTATTCGAGCGCGAGTTGTATTATAAGTCGAAATAATTAGCGATTCCACCTACGTATTTACGACAATGAGACTTCTTACTGAGATCAGTAAAACCTCTCATATGGATCGATGACTAGTAGTTGCGATCTGGATAGCTATTGCTGCTGAATTACTCACGCTTTTGAGCTGATTATTGTCTGAAAGTAGAAAACTACATATTAAAAGTAACTCGCTGTGAAAATACTGTTTGAAATGTGGTCTAAGAAAAATAAGATGTGGCTTCTGTGTGACTAATACAAGGGAAAAATGGCAGACATTTGTACTTTAAGCGCTTTATACTACCTTTAAAGTACTTTCGATGCTTTGAAGCATGTAGCTATTAAAAATTTCTCAATATAACTGTAAGAATATGTTGTGGATAATAGGCCAAGGTTGTCTTGCATTTGGCAATCAACAATATAATATAAACAATTCAGTATTTACGAGAAAAAACTATACAAATTATAGCATTGCACGAGTATTTCCATAGTTTATTTCCAAAAGAAGATAAAAAAACAAATAGATGAATGGTCATATATGAGTTAAAATGAGTAAAAGTAGCGAAGAGATGAATGTTCATATACGACTTCTTTTTTCCGAAGAATATTGTTTGATTGTGATGTTAAATGACGTTTACTACCATTGTGTGCAGCTTTATTTGATATTGTTGGAGAACTAGTATGAGCTGTTGTTTGTTTAGCAACTGATGAAGCAACAGCAACTTGTATTAATGATGTGTTTGATTGAGATGAAGATGCTAATGCTACTGATAATGATGATTGTTGCTGTTGTCTTAATTTGAATTCTTTTGCAGCTTTTAGTATATTTTTCATATGACAACAACCATTTGATTGCAAGTATTTATAAAAATCTGACACTTGAATTTTATTATCATTTTTTGCTAATGAAATTAATCTGTTGCATTTACATTTAATACTTGCTTTTGGATCAATATTTTCATCGAAGTCGATATTTAATGTAAAATCAACATTTTCTTCTAAATGAAAATTTTTCAAATCAAAATTCTTTTAATTTTCTAAGTACCATTTATCTATGAGTTTTAGAATATGTGTTTTATGTTCAGCTAAAGAAAATTTCTTATATACTTTTAGTGTTTGTGTTATTGTTCTCCATGAAGACATAGATGATTAATTAGCACTAAGTAATTGTTGTTATCGTGGTTATTTTTTTTTCTCTAATTGTGTTAATGGTTCATTTCCTCGTTTTCTTGAAGCATCTTTTAATAAACGAAAACCGGCATAACGCTAAGTTGGATTAAGAATTTTTATTTTTTAATTTAAAAGATAATTGCCTTTTAAATGATTCTAATTGTTCATTTTTAATATCACAATTAAAAATATCAAATGATCGTCAGTAAACAACAAAGATGAAGTTGTTTTGACAGATATTAAGTTTAGTAGGTCAGCTTCTGGTTCACCAAGAGTATTTTTAGTAAATGAAAAAATTCATAACGTGATAATGTCAACACATTTGCCGATAAATAGTCAAAATTAAAAGAAATCGACATAAGAAATATCTTCTAAAATTAAATTTCAATAAAAATATAGAGAAATTCAGTAAATATTATTTGGACATTGAAAATGCTTAGTTTTCAAAATTTCATTTTAGTGAAAATGAACAAACGACATTTGAGTTAAATCGAAGACAGTAAGACAGCTAATTAGGTAATAGAATTAACCAATCTTGAAGAAATAGATCGTTTATTTATTTATTTACTTTTATCTTTTCACTGCGCTTCAATAAAGTAGCAGTAACGATCTCCAAAAAACGATGACATCTGCAAAACGAATATAGTGAGGAAAAATCTTACGTTGCTCTATGAATTCTTTATAGCCGCCTTAATAGATTAGAGATAATTTGATTTCAACAATTAAAAGTTTTGCAACAACTCTTCTAAATGTTCATTAATACAGCTGGTATTTCATGTACATTGCTCTTATGTTATATAGAATGCATTTTTGTAGAAAATATTTTGCAAACATGGTCATTCACGTTCAAATCGTTACTATCAACATGATTCGAAATGAATCTTCTATTAACTACTTATATTCATCACAATTTTTTTTCTATTCGATCTGATAGGCACAATGAGATTATCTTTACATGTAGATTTATTTTGTTAATAATTTCTATTTTCTTCCATATTACAGTATTATTTCTCGTCTGTATTTTTTCTTAACAGATTAAACTATTCATTTACTATATTTTCTCTGATTTACCACGTTCTAAGAAACGATTAGTTTTTTGTAAATAAAATAAAACGCGAGCTTCACAATGTACCTCAAGGTAATCAATAATTTAAAAGTTCTGTTTTGTTAAATACATATAATCACTCATCCAATAGCTGCTACTCTTATCAATATTTTCTTTTGAATTATAAGGTTGACTAAAAAGTTCGCGGTCACTTACAAAAGATTCTTTTTTATGCATAAATTTATTCAAAATCAATAACAATTATTCTTCAAAGTACAACCCATCATTCTCAATTACCTTACGCCAGCGTTCTGCCACTTGTCGAATCTGATCTCGATACCAGTGAGGCTCCTTAGACGCAAAGAATTCACAGCACGCTGCTTCGACTTGACCAAAAGTGCTGCATTGAACGAAACAAGCTATAATCAGAAGGAGCAAGGTCGAGACTGTAAGCTGGATGCGGTAGAACCTCCACACCATCGAGTTCATCAAGTTTCTCGTTGGTCAAATTGAAACGATGGACTCGAGCGTTGTCGTGTTGAAGAAGGACATCTTTTCGGCGAATCAGCGTCGGGTATCGCTGCTTCAAGATGTTGTAGACACGCTCCAGTTGCTTGCTGTACAGCTCGGCATTCACGGCTCGACCATCAGGAACCAATTCAAAGTTTACAACGCCATCGACATTCCACCAGACGCACAACATGACTTTCTTGCCGAAACGATCACGATTGACCAAGAAAGCCCACTTTTCGTCGCTTGTCACAATGCGCTTCCAGAACCAATCGTCTGACGGATTGTCGAGTAGTTGGCGGCAGACTTCCAGACGTCGTAGAGCTTGTGCTTCAGTGAGTTTGTGAGAATCTTTCTCGTAGCTTCTTGTGAACAAAATCAGACTTGTGCAGGTAATTGACAACGGTCTGCTGCGCAACTCCAAGTTCATCGGCCAAATCGCGAGTACTCAATGATGGCTCGTCTTCCAAAGCGACACGCAGAGCCTCTTCGTTCGGAAGAGATGGTCGGCCAGAACGGGGCTTGTCTTCGAAGTTAAAATTGCCATCATCGAATCAGTGAAACCATTTTATCGCGGTAGTTTTCTCGATCGTTCCTTCACCTTTTACTTTGCAGATTTCAGCAGCAGCAGCTCTTGCAGACAAGCCTTTCTTCCAATAGTGGGAGAGTAAAACACGAATTTCAAAATTATTCACCTAAATTAAAATGATGAAAATGAAATTACAAAATTTACACAAGAATAGCTAACTGTTATCAACGACGACTGACGTCACTATCGTTTTTTTCTCCTCTGCATCACAGCACTTTCGAAATATTTTTTTCGCCTCGTGTTCACATAGTGTTTTGTTCTAGAGGACTGGGCCTTTTGTTTGTTTTGCTTTCTCTTTCTTATCGACTCATGATGCATGATGCGTTATTTCAAAAATATGAGCATGTATCACATTTTTTGCTTCTTTTTTCTCTCCTACATATACACTATTCTTCTTGGATTTTTTTAGCCTTTTTTCCTTTTTTTTTTATCATTCTCCTCTTTTCCATATACACACCATCTATCAGCCCTACAGACAAGCGTACACTAGCACACAAAAGATACACAAGTTTTTAAAATGAAACACAAAAAACTTTAAAAGTAAATTTAAAAAAATTAAAACTTTTGCAAATGACCGCAAACTTTTTAGTCAACCTAATATTGATCAGATTGTTGATAATAATTTTATTGCAACAAATATTCTTGTTACCCATTTCAGATTTTTTTAATAAAATTCCAGTCAACTCTATTATTCCCTCTACTGGAAGGAGAGTATACGCCGAGTGAGTTAGTTGCGTTCGTTCGTTCGTTCGTTTGTTCGTTCGTTCGTTCGTTCGTTCGTTCGTTCGTTCGTTCGTTTGTCCGTTCGTTCGTCCGTTCGCTCACTATTGCCATCCATTTTTCTACTAATATATGTATATTATATAAGGGTTGACCGAAGGGTAATCGAGGTCGAGGAATCCGAATCTGATGTTAGTTTTTTAAAATTTTTTTGAGGATCAATTTTTTTACACAAAGGACCATTTTTTTACAAAAAAAAATTTTTTTATAAGGGTTGACCGAAGGGTAATCGATACCGAGGAGCCCAAATCTGGTGTTAGTTTTTTGAAATTTTTTTCAGGATCATTTTTTTACACAAAGGACCACTTTTTTTACAAAAAAATTTTTTTTTATAAGGGTTGACCGAAGGGTAATCGAGGTCGAGGAATCCGAATCTGATGTTAGTTTTTTGAAATTTTTTTCGGGATGAATTTTTTTACACAAAGGACCATTTTTTTACAAAAAAATTTTTTTTTATAAGGGTTGACCGTAGGGTAATCGATGTCGAGGAATCCGAATCTGATGTTAGTTTTTTAAAATTTTTTTGAGGATCAATTTTTTTACACAAAGGACCATTTTTTTACAAAAAAAATTTTTTTTATAAGGGTTGACCGTAGGGTAATCGATGTCGAGGAATCCGAATCTGATGTTAGTTTTTGAAATTTTTTTCAGGATCATTTTTTTACACAAAAGACCACTTTTTTTACAAAAAAATTTTTTTTTATAAGGGTTGACCGAAGGGTAATCGAGGTCGAGGAATCTGAATCTGATGTTAATTTTTCCTAATTTGATTGGGGATCATTTTTTTCAGAAAGAACCACTTTTTTTTACAAAAATTTTTTTCCCTTTTCTGAAGGAAAGGGTTATAGGCTCGTAAAAAATCGTTAAAGTTTGTTTGTCACGTAAACCAATCAGATTTCTTCGGTCTGTAATCTCGATAATAATAGAATGTAATAGTTTCAAAAAATGCTCCCAAAGGGATTTTGGGCTCGAGGAATCGAATAATACCATTAGTTTTTTATGATCTTGTAACAAAATTTTTTTACGATAAAACGACTTTTTCTGAAAAAAAACGTTTTCATTCAAACGTTTGACCAGAAGGTTTTTGGGACCGAGAAATTCAATGTCACCATTAGTTATTTATCATCTCGTAACAAAAAAAAATTTTTTCGAAAAAAACGGGTTTTTAAACAAAAAATAACCTCGTTTCAAAAGTTTGACCAAAAGGTTTTTGGGGTCCAGGAGTCGAAAGATACCATTAGTTTTTGAATTTTTTTTATTAAAAGAAGGCTTTTTTACGATATAACGATTTGTCTCGTGGGTTGGATGGGGAGGTCATATAAGATAAAATAAGTTTGTAGTTGTACAGGTACGCTCTCTTCTAAGGTTTCTCTGTATGTTTCTGTATCCAAGCCAATTTGAAAACGTTATTTGCCGAATTAATATCAAAAGGTTATAATATTCTAGTTGAAAACTATATGAAAAGTAATAGAAGATAAAGAATTCGCATCTGGAGTCAAATTTGTCTTTAGTAATAAGTTACCAAACAATTAGTAATTACTTTTACTTTTTTCTAAGAAGTTTGATCGAAGATTGTTAAAGATCAATAAATGAAAACTGAGTCGGTTTGCCAAATAATTGATAGGAAATAATATAAATTGTCTCCAGTAAAACTCCATCAGAGACAATTGATTATGAGGAATCGAAATCTTGAGTTAGTTTTTCAATAGGAATAGATATTGAATAATGATAAATTAGTAAATCATCGTTTCTAATACAACTTGACTTATCGTTATCGAGCACGGAAATTACGAATTCGAAGTCAGTAAACATGTTTGCGATCTATTTCTTAGCTTTCTTTGATGAGCTGTTTGTTGTTTCAAGCTTAACTCACGGATATTCAAGGTCGTAAATCTATGTTCGATATTAATTCTAATATAAACAGTTTTCTTTATTGATTATTATATGTTGGATCTTTGAGTGGGATTTGCAGAAAAACATGTAAAAAAGAAAGCAACTGTTTGATGTTCTGTTGTTAAATCTTCACAGATATCAATCGTAAAATTATATTCGAAAATGGAGGAAGCTCTTACATAGACTACAATGCGTTGTACTCTATTGTAGTAATTCTCAAACAGTTCGTTTTTAGTTTTTTGTTAACTAGCATATTCACAAATGCCAAGCTTATTGAGAAGAATTTAAGCGAGATGCATCCATTAACTTCAAAGCTGAAGTAATATCGATCGATATAGTGGCGTTAAATATCCAAACAGCTAGTCGTGAGTGGCCGACCGGAGGGAGGCCGACGAACGGCTCGACGTTAATTTCGAAAAATACTTCACAGTATATATTTAAAAGAGCTCCGATTAACTTGAAACATTTTTCAAAAGAGCTTAATTGTTAACTCTCCAAGAAAGAATTGGAAAGGTTACATTTTCCTTGAATTAAAGGAGAGAATGAAATCTGTGTTGAAAACTACGCACTTATGTAAATTTCGGAAGCTTTTGACTACGAATTGGTCTTCTCTGAGTGATTCATGTGTCAGTGGTATGAAGGCCGTTGGCCAAACTGATCAGACAATAAAAAAACACTATGTATGTTAACGGCTAGTCGTGAGTGGCCGACCGGAGGGAGGCCGACGAACGACTAGACGTTACATTGGGAGGCTTAGAGTAAATAAAAAGAGTAACGATAATAGAGTTTTTGAGAACTGGGTAAATGATTCGATTCATGAATTAAAATAAGTCGCTATCGTATCTTTAGCGTAGTGACCAATGTAATTGCATCCTTCCAGTAGAGGGTCAGCGGCAATTATGCTGCGTTACTTGTTATTTACATATAATTACTAACTGGCTGCTTATAAATAATTCAATGGAATAAATTCACAACTGCTAGTTTGATTAGTTGTTAGTAACGTATTTATATTTGAAGTTTGGCGTTCTATATCCATTAACATAATTGTTTTAGATTTTCACATAAAGTACACTATACGCAATGAATTTTGATTTGAACAATGATAATCTACCAATTGATATGTTCACACGTGTAGATGATGGTTTTCTTCAATTGTTAAAGTACGGTAGTGGCCAAAATTATAAGACCGCCTTATATCAATCTATTCTTTCGATTTTTTTTTCCTAAGACATGGCATTTTTTTCTTAAATTTATGGAGCTATGTAGAATCCAATATGCTCTTTCAGAATATAATGACCAAATTTGATTAGTTCATTTAGTTCTTATAATAAAAAACTTTCAAGAAAAAACATCTATATTTTGCTGGTCAAAATTATAAGACCACTATTAGTAGTTTCTGGTTGTTTTTGGATACTCTTGTTAATATTTATTAAAAGTTTCACCTTTGAATTTAAGACATTGTTTAATACGATATGGCATAGAATTGACTAAATTCCAACAATGCATAGGAGTTACACCACACCAAATATTTTGAATCATGTTTAAGGTCAGGAGACCTAGGCGGCCATTTTAGAAGAGAAATTTTTTGATTTGCAACCCAATTGATTGAGTAAGCTGATCGATGTGGTGGTGCATTGTCTTGCACGAATAGCCATTGTTTCTTTGATGAATCAAATGTATTTTTAATAAACACAGATAGAGTTTCTTCAATTAATTGAATATACGCTCGACCATTGAAATTACCAGAATATATAACCAATGGGTCTTTGGCACCTTCTAACATGCAGTTCCATACGTTAACACTACCACCGCCATCTTGCACTCTTGGTATGAAATTAAATGGTTCATCACTTCCTCGTGGCACACGTCGAACTACTGTCCGATTTTTTCTATTAAACACTTCAAAATGAGATTCATCACTCCAGATGATATTATTCCATTCCTTTGACTAACATTAATGTTCTCGAGCAAAAGAAAGTCGTACTTTTTGTTGAGCAGGTTTCCAGACTGGTTTTCACTTCGCTGTGTAGCTTTTGTGTCCCATATCCAGAAATTAACGACGAACCGTTCGGACGCTTAATTATTTACCATTCGAAAGAAGGAGCTCACATGATAATTGTTTGCTAGACTTTGTTCGAACTTTCTTACATAAGCGGAATAAATTTGAATCATTAGTTGCTGTCAATGTTTTTCGTCGTCCTTGATCAGATGAATGTGACAATGATAATTTTTCTTTTAATTTTTTTGCCACATGTAAAACTATATCTGAAAGAAGTGAAAAGAAATCATAAAAGGTCGAGCTTTATTTATATAGTATCTTATGAGTAAATGATTCGTAGTTCAGTGAATAAAATCAGAAAGTACCAGTAGTGATATTATAATTTTGGTCAGCAAAATTTAGATGTTTGGGTTCTACGTCGCTCCATAAATTTAAGAAAAAAATTCGGAAAACAGATTGATATAAGGTGGTCTTATAGTTTTGGCCACCACTGTAGTAGCAGGGGATGCTGTATTCGATATTTTATAAATACAACTGATAAATTCAGCAAGACAATTATTACATACACCTGATGTATTCGCATTTTTTCGAATCGAACCAGAAGAAACAGATAAAATAAAAACAGAATATTGTTTTAAACCTAAAACTGGACGATATATGGTTAAGCCTGATGTTCAAAAGGGTTTATCATATTTGATAAAATTATTTTAAAAAAACTTAAAACAAGAACAAGAATGAACACTATATAAAGATGTTGAAACTAAAGACAAATACATAGATTAGCAGCTCATTGACAAGCATCCGTTATTGAAATCTTTAATCAGATGGTATCAACAAAATGGTCCTCTAGACAATAATAAAGCAAATCGTTTTTTAATATTGTTCATTGATAATTTGATATTAAATCGTATACAATCTTTAAATCATTTTCGATATCATGAATCAGTTACAAAATTGGCATTATACTTGTATATTCTTAGTGGTAAACAATGTTATGAGTCTGGTCGTTTAAATATTCCTGGTGTTTTACCGCATTTATCAACACTCGAAGATTTGATAAATAAATCAAATATGTCTTTAACTGAAGCAGAATTTAAATTTGAGTCGCTTCAACAATTCCAATCAGGTTTTGGATTCTGTTCTATAGATACTGCTGCCGTTATAACTAAAGTCGAGTATGATTCATTAACGAATTTACTCGTACGATTCTCTATACCAATTATTAATGGTATTCCATTAATGAAACATTATCAAGCTGATACATTCGATGATTTTAAAATGATTTCTAATACCAATGAAATAGCACCACTATTGAATGTTCATATGTTTTAAAGTATATCAACAAAAGATCATCCAGCAGATTATCCGAAACCACTTTTACTCTCTGTTTATAGTGCTGATAATAAATTTACAGCTATGGATATTTTACGCTGATGAATCTATATATTTCAAAGTTGTTTAGAAAACGATGTTCGCATTCTTGGATTTTCCACAGATAAATCTTGTTCATTATATGTTTTTCTAAAGTATTTATCGATTGCAAATAGGTGCGAATAATAAATACATAAGTGCCATGCGTCTTGCCAATAATTTCTTCACATCATTACCCAATTTCCAATAAGACAGGCATCAACATGCATTTAAAATATGTATACCAAATGATCGGACATGGTTTTTTCATCATAGAAATCAACTCTTCTTGCTTTTTTCAAGATTCTGTTCATATCGTGACGAAATGGCACAATAAGTTATTACCATCAACGGCAGATTTATACAGTGGAAATGATAAGATTAGTATGGCAGATATAGAACTACTCATTAATAATAAAAATTATACAAAAATTAGAACATTGTTTGACAAAGAGCGATACAAATGCTAAACACTGTCAAAATTATTATTCATGCGTTAAATTAATCTCAGACGATGTAGTAAATCTTCTTAATGATAGTATGAATACGAATGGAACAATTTTATATTTAAAACTTCTAAAAATGATAGCAAAAGCATATATTGATAAATCAAGAAGTATTTATGAACCTAAGTTCGTTTTCAAAATTTAAGAAAAAAGAATCAGACCTATTGATTCTAAGCGATTTCTATGCATTTAGGAGTTCGCTCTGCACGGTGCGTGGTCTTTGTTTGTCGTCTTTGGTGATCTTGGTTGGAAAAAACATCAACTTCAAGATCATTGAAAGCTGATTAAGCAGTAAGTGAAAGAAAAAATAAAATTAATGAACACTCTGTTACTTGACCCGCATATGTATATATTTGTTGAATTAAATGCACCTAATTTATTATATTTGACACTTTTAGTGGAACAACAACATTTACCTATACCCCTTCCCACAATAGACGATCGCCTTATTTTAGAAGGCCATGTTCGAACAAAAGTTCAAGCGCCTTATTAGGAGGTCATATAATAATTAATTAATATATTACCACAGTAATAAATTTTTAACAAATTTCAATTAATAATTATAGAAAATAGGCAATTTTCTAATACTTTTTTACAAAAAATGGCGATTTTTTCGTATAAAACGCCTAAAAATGGTAAAAAAGGTTATTATTAATTATTAATTTTGAAATTTTTTTAAAATTAATAATTGATTAAAATTTGACCCTCAATAGAAGACCATCTAAAGGAGGCGACGTGGTGAGACATTTGATAAAGTCATGGCCTTTTATTCTTCAATTCATAATCATGCGAATTATCATTTAGAGATGCAAGATCGTTCAACAGTATGTCCTCGACGGTGATCAACTTTGCTATCAAAGATTTTATTTGACATTCGTGAAACATATCAATATTAAATCAAATGAAATATAATCAACCGAAAAAAGATTTATTCTTTTCTATACATTACAGGCACAAATGCGAATATCCATTAGCATCAGTGCATCAATTAGATGAAATTGATACATTAGATACTTCACAATTAATATCAAATGCGTATGATGAAGCAATAGATGTTGTTAAACATTTAAAAATATTAGATACGTTAATTAAACATAAAATAAATTGTTTAAATGATTTAAGTAATTATATCTTCAATATATTAAGGAAAAATCTAGAATGATTAATTATTCTTTCCAGACAGAAAAAAACACCAATAAAGAGTATGGATCGAATGTGGAAAATGATGATAATAATGTTGTAGATTATTCATCAGATCAACTTATTGACAAAGTTCTATTTGATTTTCAAGACAATGCTGTCGATGATGTTGAAACTATATTGAATTCAACAAAATCCGACTTTGATGATATAAGAATAGTTGATAATATTAACCCAGCTCTAAAACAGTCGTGTTTCAAGGTCAAAATAAATGACAAAATTAAGTATCTTCGCAAACAATCGGCCCGCTGAATGCAATGGAATCAGATAATGAAACTATCAAGCGATCATCTATTTCGTGTCATGCAACAAACATCTGATCATAATTCGATAACTTATTGCTTTCGTTTCTTTTTTACTTTACTGGCAACAACTTTCTTTAAACGTCAATAAAGTAAACCGTTCATGTTTTTCCAATATCATTTGATTTAATTTCATGTATGTTCAGATTTTTAAAGTAATTTGACGTAATTCAAAAGTACTTTAAGCTATTTTCACGAACTTTGACCTACTTTTGTACTTGGAAATACTTTTTCTACTTCAAGTCTGCTCTTTCCCCCTTAGATTAATATCATAAAGAGGTCGTCTATCATGTATACACTGCAATGTACATTTGAAAATTAGCTACTCCTTGCCACTCGCACTATCTTCTTTTTGCTTTGTGATTCGTTATGATAAGCATTGTAGGAAAATGTATGACTCAGTATCAATTTCCTTTTTCTGTTATTGATGAATAAGTCAAGTAATAAGCAAAATGTTCATTTTCGAATGAAAGATCACGAAAACAAGAAAATGACACTGAATTACAGCCTTTAACACAATCAATTGACTAGTATTTTGGCTTTATTGTCTCTAGCTCGACAATACGCAGTGTATAAACAGCTCACTTAATGTATTAAACGAAGCTTCTATGTCATTATTAAATGGTAGTTGTGGTAATGTATGGATCGATTCCAGGATAGTAAATCGGATGCATAGAATAGACAGCTATACACACAGATCGAACCCGTATCATGATGACGAACTGTTGGCCTATCCATTATTTCTCTCAATAGCTCGACACGTGACTATCCTCTCTCAGAAAATGCGTCATTAATACGAATCAACTGTCGAATCTGTTGTATTCATCGAATATTTATCTCGACGAATACGACGTCTTTTTAAAAATCTTCTGACTTTCTCTTTACTGCAAAATATTTGATAAATAAACCGTATAAGAAAGCTCGGACAAACATTCATTGTGAAAATCTTGCAATGGGACATCAAGGGCGGCGTTTGGGAAAGATTTAGATCTATTGAAACATGAAGTTAAACGAACGCAAACTTTTACTAGACAGCCTTTATAAATGGTCCCACATCATTTCCGTCATATGAGAAGCATATTTGAATAAACTGTTAAGAAATAATAAGAAAGCCGTCAACAATTAATGCAGTAAAAGAACA
>JAJEKB010021016.1:1059754-1091107 GCA_022393335.1 Macrotrachela quadricornifera
CATAATACAAACAACATTTTAATGATTCCCTTAATTTAGTGTGAATTTTAGTCAATTTCAACTATATTCGGTTCGGTTCGGTTCGGTTCGGTTAGAAACTTTTTCGGTTCGGTTCGGTTCGGTTTAAACTTTTCAAAAAATGGATCGGTTCGGTTCGGTTCGGTTCGTAAAACTTTCGGTTCATTTCGGTTCGGTTCGAAAAAAACACGAACCGATGACATCTCTGGTGGTGATAGAGCAGGGATAAGCATCGTTCTAGACCCACTGCATAGTTATTAGTGCTGTTTCTTGTAATCATATAAAGTCCTATACTTTAGCATGGTGTACTAGCAAAATTTACTTTATCAGATACGTGATTCAACATGTTCTTTTTTGCTGATACCATGTTCAAAGCAAAAATCGATATTTGGAAAGCATTTTTACTCTAATATAATCCGTAAGGTCTCATTTATATGCTTTTTGTACCCATATTCAACGGCTTTCAACCAGTCTCATTCATGTGCCACTTTGAAAAGTGTCGTATTTAGAGTCAGCTAGAAAAATTGGGTTAGAAAAAGTACCTTTTATTTTTCGTCGAAATTTACCTGGGATGGGTACCCGTCAAGGAAACTTTCAAAAACAATCAAATCGCTCCAAAACTGGTTTCAAGCGTGCAAAACACGTCTAAACGTTTTGAAAATGTTAGCAGAAAGTACAACTCTTGGTAAAAAACGAATAAATTCTGATGTCTATTTCAGAGATAAGTGGCCGTGACCATTTTTTGAATAACTTTTGATAGAAACGAGATAGAGAGCTGTGGTTTTCACCATTGGAAAGAGCAAATGAAGACATATCGAGGTATATGTAGGAAGATTTTTCTATCAAAATCCTAAAAAAACTCACATTTTGTGATTATTTGTATGAAAAAATCAAGTGGTAAATTGCGCGCCGATTGTTTGGATGTCTTACTGGTATTAGTTAGGGGCAGAGTCTTGGTCTAGCTTTGTAGTTCTTTGTTTGGCGATTCTAGTGCACATCTGAAAATCAATAAATGAATATCGCGACCATGTGAGGCGTGCTGGGTTTCTTGAAGTTTTATGTAGAACCGTTAGAAAAGTACTCAGAAAAATTTTTCTATATATAGTCCCATGTGTCTTCATCGGCTCTTCCCAACGGGTAAAGCCGCAGCTCTCTATATAGTTCCTATCAAAAGTTATTCAAAAAATGCTCACGGCCACTTATCTCTGAAACGGATATTAGTTGCGAACGAATTCATTTTTTTAGAAAGTTTCCCTGAGGGGTATACCAGATAAAATTTGATGAAAAATGTAAGATTCGAAAACGAGCGGGAATATGCTTTCTCCGACTCAGTTTTTTGAGCTGATTTCATATATGACACTTTTGAAAGTGATACATAAATGATAACAGTTGATAATTATTAAATATGTAGTGGCGTAACCAGAAAAAAAACACAGAGGGGGCAATGCCCCATCAAGCGTTGTACATACTGAACGAAAAATTTTTTCATGGGATTGAGAGTGTCCAAAGTTGACCAAAATCCGTAAAATTTTACGAAAGTCAGAAGAATTTCTCAAGAAGTGAAAATCTTTGCAAGCTCAAGACAAAATTTCTATTTTCCTTTACAATCTGTCTGGAGAGAAGAGTATTGTCCACAAAATTCACAAGTTCCTCAGAGCTTTTACTAGCGAAAGCGGCCATACTGGCGAGTATTATTAAAATTGAAGGGTTTCAAATAAGAAAATTTCCTTTGCAAGAAATTTACAAAAAAATATCACAGTTGAAGATGTGTAAACTCATTAACCCTTTCGCGGCGATAAGACCCATCGTTGGGTCACACTATATTTTAAAGCTAACAGGTGACCTGGAATAAATGGTCGCACGTGATACATAGGTCACGCCAAAAGTTTTTTCGCCCGATTCTTCTAGAAGATGTAATTTGAGGACATCTATTCTATTATAATGCCCAAACATATTTATGATTATGTGCAAAATTTCAGACTTCCACGTATTACCCATCGTTGTGGTTTTTCATTTCTTTCGCATCACCCTTACATCATTTTCAATATGAGTTTTCAACTCTCACGTGAACAATTTCGTACTATGATTTTATACGACTGGAAAATTGGCTTAACATACAAAGACAGTCATGCCCGTTTGATGCAGGCATGGGGGGACCAAGCACCTTCAGACCGCACAGTCCTCAATTGGTTTCATGAATTTCAACGGGGCAATACCAGCATTGAAGATGCTGCTCGTTCAGGTCGTCCTCGAACTGCTGTTAACCAACAAACAATTGATGCTGTTTACGCAATAGTTAAAATTGATCCTCATTCAACTTATGAACAGATAGAAGACATGTTGGGCATTGGTTCGTCAGTGGTCAATTCAATTCTTCATGACTATTTGAAGCTACGCAAGGTGTGTGCTCGATGGGTACCTCATCAACTGACCGATGATCAAAAACAGTTGCATATACAGTTTTGCCACCAGTCCCTCAATCGATTTGAAGAAGGACGATCTCGTCGTGTATTGGACATTATTACCGGTGATGAATCATGGTTTTATCATTATGATCCGGAAACGAAACAGCAATCAAAGGTGTGGACATCAACAACTGAACCATGACCAACAAAAGTTCGTCGTAACAGAAGTTCAGGGAAACGAATGGTGGCTTTTTTTTTCATGAAATCCGGTTTAATCAAATCTATACCATTAGAAGCTGGTGAGACGATAAGTGCAAGCTGGTATGTCAACATATGCCTACCACAAGTCTTTAAAACTGTATCTGAATGGAGAACCAGAACTGGCCTTCGAGGTCTCATTTTTCATGATGATAACGCTAGGCCACACAGAGCCTGGATTATCAACGAATATTTAGCAGAAAATCATGTAGAACCTTATCAAAATTCACCATATTCTCCGGATCTAAGCCCGTGCGACTTCTTCTTGTTTCCAAAACTCAAAAACCAACTTCGTGGAATTCAATTCGACGATGACATCGCAATGCTGTATGCATTAGAACAAACTATTAACACCCTGACAAAGGACGATTTCAAAAACTGCTTTGATGACTGGTTTATTCGAATGCACAAGTGCATTAGAACTAGCCTTAAATTATTTGTCTGAAGGGCTGACGAAAAAACTTTTGGAGTGACCCTTGTATTTCGTATTTTAATGTCTAAAAATGTTGTATTAGAAAAAAAATCACATACCATACGATGCAGTGTGAAGAGCCCTACAATCCCCATAGTAAAGCTTGTTTGGATTGTGTAATATTTATTCTTTAGAGAAAGCATAATTGTATGCGATCAATATTTGTAACCTCAAAAATTGGACGCAAAAAGTTTTACTTTTTTCTTGAAAACAAAAAGTACACTATTGAAAAAAGCTTTATTACGTAGATTATAGAGCTTATCCCGCTGCATCTTTTAGTATACGTTGTTTTCTAGTAAAACATATTTAAACATAAAAATATGAGATATGAAGTGCAGCGAACTATCCTGAGTCATACAATACTTTCTAAGAAAATCGAATCGCCTCCAATGGATTAATCGCCGGCCTAGAAATGCCAGAAAGATGGGTTTTTTTTAATCTAAAAATTTTGAAAACATCTAAGATATCAATGTTGCAAAGTTAATGAAATTACTGTCCGAATAGTCATTAAAAATATCAAGGTTTCTAAAGTCTCAAACTTAATCTTTCCGAAACCTCAATATTTTGACAGGATCAAAGATTTTAAGCAGATTCCAGTTTTAATCGGACAAACTCTCAGAAATCGATTCTGCACATCTACAGGGTGGTTCAAACGTAACCCGGAATAAAGGATATCCTGTGATAAAAATTAATAAATTGTTCATGATACTTTCCATACTTTCTGCTTGTGTAGAGACCGGAAACTTTAGGTGAATAAGGATCTTGATTAGATATGTATATGATAAAAATTCCAGCTCCCTACACAAACAAAAAGTATGAAAAGCATCATGGACAATTTATCATCTGTTATTATAGGATATTCTTTATGCCAAGTAACTTTTGAGCCCTCTGTATATTTCTAATGTTTTTTCGCCGAAGGCGGCTACACTCACGACAATTGTTTTAAAAAGTTTTTATCTTCTGTGCCCGTAAAATTAGATGTTCTCGAAGATCATAAACATACCATCTCACGATGGATAAATAGAAAAGTCCCTCCTGTTTCGATGAAAAACTTACAGGGGGGCGGGGGCAAAACTATTTACAGAGGGGGCATTGCACTCCCGTACACCCTCGATGGTTACGCCACTATAAATATGCGTCGTGAAACCGTATAAATGAGCTCTTATGCGTGATATTATGGTAAAAGTGCTTTAACAGATATCGATGTTTGTTTTAAAAATAATCTCAGCAAAAAGAACATGTTGAATCACGTATCTGACAAAGTAATCTTGCTAGAACACCTTGCTAAAGTATGACTTCATATGACTACAAGAATCACTACTAATAACATGAGGATCTAACTGGGACGGTGTCTATCGCTGATCTATTCCACTGTTGGACATTTGAAATTTTTTCCAATACATCGTTCGATGCAGAATTGAACGGACTACAATATGAGTCTATTGATTTGTTTCCAGTTGAGAAATATAATGGGTATTTAATAAAAATACTATTCGACAAATGCTTAGGTTATGTGTGAAAACTGAGTAATTGTACTTTTTCGTTAGCATTTTAAAACTGTAAGAAGGTTTCATATATACTATCTTGTAGAGCAAGTGAAGCTCTATCGGCTGGTATATGACTTAATTTAAAAAGTGGAAAAAATTCAAAAAAAGGCTATAAATATAAATATTATATAGCAGTAATTTTTCCCAAAAATAGATAAAAAATGGTGTTAGTTGTCAATCTTTGAATTTATATTTTGCACCATTAGCACATTTTGGAGAAAAGCCTAATATATGATTTGATGCAGAATCGAATGGGCTACAACATGATGTGTTGATATTTTTTGGTAATCGATTTCTCATTAGGTCGTTTGGACAAAATACTAAAAAATGATGGATTTTTTGTGGGCGATCAAAAAACGTGTATTTGAACTTTTCCACCCCCATTTTGAGATAAATGAAAAATGCCATTAATATATTGACCCTTTACGGCCTGCTATCAGAACATAGCAAGCAAAACATTCTTCTTTTATGTATTCTTTGTGTTTTAGATATGTAGGTGACCAAATTCTACTTTGGGGTTTAAAGAACTGATACTGAACCGAATGTCGACATGTTGCCTTTCGACAACATCCGTCCGTAAAAGTACAAAAAGTTGGTAAAAATGAATTATTTTTTCGCGATGGAAGTCCAATAATTTGCCGTTAGTTTTAATCCGGATTGTCAAACAAAAGCATACTTTGTTCATCTACCAATATCTTACAGCCTCAAGAAGAAATATATTTCCATAATACTTAAAAACTTTCCGAAATAGTGCAAATTTCACCTATTTTCCTTAGGAACGCTAAAGAGTTTAGTAAGATTTTAACAAGATCAGTAATGTGTTATAGTAGTCTGAATAGAAATACTATAATATGCTATAAAGCCTGTAAATCTTGTTAGGATCTTGAAGAATTTGTTAGCTCCTTTAGAAAAATATATGAAATTTGTGCTATTTCGGGAAGTTTTAAGTATTATAGGAATATATATCACCTTAAAGCTGTAAGAGATTGGCAGATGAACAAAGTATGCTTTTGTTTGGAAATCTTGGTTGAAACTAACAGTGAATTATTGGGCTTTCATTGCAAAAAAATCATTCGCTTTTCCTAACTTTTTGTAACCTTACAGCCGTATGTTGCCAAGGGGGAACATTTTTACACTCTGTTTTTCGAGTAAGCTGAATAATTCATCTTATTGGTATAATAACTAATAGGCCTGGAGAGGAAAAAGTAACCACTAGTTATTTCTTGCATCAAATGTTCGGACAAATGAAAAACAAATCATTTCGACTCTGGAGCTGTTTTGAATGTTGGCAGGAAAATTCATCCTTCTCGTCAATAATAGTTTTCTTCTTTCTTGTAAAGGCATAGAGTTGCCCTAAAATCCATGTAGTTAATTATCAAACCGCTTCGAGAACTATGTCTCATCGCTTTGAGATAAATTCTAAGATGATACTGGCAAAATGTTGCCATTTCGCAACATCCGACCTTAAAGAGTTAATAAATAATAGAATAATAACAATATATATATTTATAAACTTTAACATACAATAATTAGACATAACTTCATATTAGGAAGAGAAAAAGGCATAAGCAAATAAATATGTCACTCCTATTGACACGTAATGAAAGATGGATGGCCGTGGCCATTTTTTGAATAACTCCATGATAATGAAAGAAAAAAAGCTGATATTTTAACACTATCTAAAGTCGAGATTGCTCTATCCTTTCATAAAGCCGATACAAAAATTTCCGTCTTTTTTTGTCTTGTGTGTATTATGATTTTTGAATATAAACCAGTTTCGATACCAATACAATATAATTTTTTAGTAATAATAAAATGAGTAAATAGCCTGACTTCGACTCTATCGGTCCGCGCAAGACCGAGTCGATAGCTATTTCCATTTCAAAAATACAAAAAACTATACTAAAAACTAGCAATCAGTTTTTTGAAAAAATTGAACGAATAAAATGTTTTTTTTTCTATGACATGATTCATTAACCTTTAGAACTTCTTTTTGTACCTAGAATAGCGTCGAAATAAAGAAAATACATGATTACGGATGTACAGCTCATATGAGCGCTCATGAGCGTGAGCGAAGATATCCTGATGTCTTCATGTCCTACTTAGAGGTTTTCATATCCTGTTATTTGACGATATTCCTGGCTCCTCATCTCCTCTTATAAAAAGATACCTTTAGGTCCTCATGTCTTATTATATGGAGACACTCTTAGGTCGGCATCTCCTATTATTTGAAGATACGATTGACTGCTCATTTACTATTATACGAAGGTATTCATAACTCTCTAAACAAAAAAGATTTCATAATGAACTATAAAAAGTTTTCGCTAATGTCTATAACCTTTTATAGTTTTAAATTTGGGTACCATTTTCAAAACCTCTTTTTAGCCTATAAAATAGTAGTCTAAAACCTTTTTTTATTTCTCATATCGGTTGAGAACCTTTTTAAGTTTTAGCGAAAAAATCTAGAACTTAAAATGGTTATCAAAATGATGCCAAAAAATATTTCATTATAACACCTTTTATCTTACAGAGTAGATCCTCATCTCCTATTATATGAGATATTCTTAGGTCCTAATGTCCTTTTATTTGAAGATATTCTTACGCTGTCATCTTCTATTATTTGAAGGTGCACATAGGTCGCAGGCCTCGAAATCGGACCACTTTTCTGATAACCCGACCCGGCCCAAATCGGACCTGAATAGGGGTGGCACTTTATCTTTATTTTACTAAATAAAGTAAGGTAAAGTAAAGTAAAGTAGTATGATCAAGTTAACTTTATCATTGATTTATTAGCTCAATATCATATATCGATAAAGTTATGATATACAAAAGTTTATATCAAATCTTTTTTTGAAATAAGTAACGTGTTGATAGATCGAAATTTGAGTAAAGCTTTTTTTTTGTTGAACTTTTGGTATTGTTGAATGGAACGCGTTGAACTACCTATAAAACTGTTCTTTTTAACATTAAAAGTATGTTGTTTCTACAAAACTTCTCAAAAATACCAATGTCCTCAAAATAGTCTTCCCATAATAAATCATTTTTTAAACTATAGATAGTACATGACAACTTTTTTATCTTTAATCTCGATTTTCTGTTTCCCAAATGTTTTAAATGATATTTCCGATAAGGCTCAATATAAAAAAAAACTTTCAATTAATTAAAAGATAAAATAATTTTACAGTCGAGTCTACCATCATTAGCACTCGATATACATATATAAACTTCAGGAAGGGGTACTTTCCAAAAATATCGAATTACTAGAGGCACATGCTATACAGATTCTTTTTCTACAGTTATAGCCTTCATATATATACTGAAAATAGGGGCATAATTAGGAAGAAGACGTAGAGGGGGCTCTGACCTCTTATCTCCATAGCGGATATAATCGATAATATATGTAGTAGTGACCCTGTTTTGCTCTTTCAGGAAAAATAAATGCTGTTTTTCAATTTTTGAATGAATTTCTTATAGTAACAGCGCAATATAAATTCGTTTTCGTATTGTTATTAGTGTTGATGACAAAAGAATCGCGTAACAATATTTTATATTTAGTTCGCCAGACAACACCCTCAAAGACGCAACTTTTCGCAAAAAATAAAATATTTTTGTCAAAACACTATTTAAATTCATATCGGAGGAGCTTATATTTTTCAAATGGCAGGATGTAAAACGAAGTTAGTTCACTTATATCCACAGCCGCCTTCGGCGGCTAGTCTCTGAATAGTTATTTCAAAAGAAGGAAGATCATTGCGAACGGTGAAAGAATGCTTTACTGCTGAAAGCAAATGAAGGAATGAAACTTTATTTGAGATTTGAGTCGAGACGAAGAAAAAACGATAATGAATTAGGAAAAAGAAGCTCAAATTAACTGATTGGCTAAACGAATTTTTCTTGGATGACAAAGCAAGAAAATTAAGCTTTAAAAAATATATTTCTTAAAAAATATCTTCCGATTTCCTCATTTGCTGTGTTATGAATGAATTAGAAAACGATGCAAAGGTCTTGACTCTCTTTATTGTGACATTCTATATACTACATTACATATACTCTAAGTTTATTGAGATATATAGTCTTATAGAGATATGTCAAACCTATCACACCAAAAACTATTTCCATTGTATTAATTGTGACAAAGTGTTTTCATCGTATGTTGTTAGGAAATAAAAATATTTTTGTCATGTGCAAAGAATTCAAAACTTATCAGCCTGTTGTTTCAAGGTGCTTTAATAGATACGTTTAGATGATCACATAGAATTTAACAGACTCGAAAAGAATATATATGTCCGAACATATTCATACACATTTTTTGACCAAAAAGATCTTTGAGAAATCTAGAAAACCAAATGTGAATCTTGCATACTTTTCAATAGAAAGAATATGCTGAAGTTTCGATGAGACTTCGACATTTGATTTTTTAGATTAAGGACATTAAGTAAAACTTATTTCAAGTGTGAGTTTTTATCTTTTTGTATCAAACGATTCATTTATATTAACTAACTGGATAGGTATATGGCGTAGATAGCGTTTATTTAGATAGCGGAGTCAAAATCTGTGACTATTTATCAAATAAGCGCTGATAAAGATACCAAAGCCATAGATAAATATTTTTATGTGTAGGGAACAAAAGTTTTTGTAGAGGGGTTCAAGCCTTCGTAGGAGAGGCTAAGCCCCCTCTAGTTACGCTCCTAACTGAAAATAACACGGATAGATTTTAGATAAGCTACTTTTGTCGTCGAGAATGTTGAATTTACTCTTATGTCGATATAACAAAACTGTACAATATCATTAACTGTAGTACGTCCAAAACCTTTTTCGCACTTTACTGGTAGTATATAGTGTTACAACGTCATTGTTTTAGTTTTGCATCAGTATTCTGATTTGAATATGCTATGAACACATCTGATTTGGCAAAAAGATATTATTGGATTGACTATCTTTCTTTATTTCGATCAAATAGTACAAAAGATTCGTTCGATGGGATGCTCGTTACAAACAAACACTGAAAATTTGCACCACACGCATATGAAGTTTTTGGTTCTTAGAAGAATGACCCGATGGATATTATTTTCGTCTGGATTATGTTAGATTCTCATTTCCTATTTTGTAATTCTTTCATCATCAGAGCATAGCCACAAGCAGCTGAGACCTTTTGAATGTCTTTGTGTAAATTTGTGGAGAATTTTAAGCGATTATATATAAGAAATGAGATTAAACTGATTTCTAGTTCTTCAAAGAATAAACGATGTTTATATCTTTTATTCTGATTCTTGTGTTCTACTTCGATAGATCGAATTTATTTGAGACAAATGCTCTATCTATAGGTTAAGATTATCCATCATAGACAGAAGAAAATTCATTAAATTTTTGATATAGAAATGAACCCATATTTCTTTCTTACTGTAGACTTGATGCATGTTAGAGACCAATGATCGCACCAACGGCTTGTAATGATTTAAAAAAGGGGAAAGGAACATCTTTTCAAATTCTACATTATCAAATAATGTATAAAAATCAGAAAACAATATAATATCTTCGTTGTATTTTCAAAATTTTCCAGTATTGATCAAAAATGGTCCACTTGGGATTATCAGAGTTAAAACTCGTGTTTGTATTTTGCAGTTTTCATCAATATGACGCGACTGTAAACAAAAATAGATACCATATCAGAAACCAGTACAAAAAGCTATATTAGATCAGATATGTTTTGCCAAAATAATTTTTTATGAATAATCGACCTCGAGGAGCTTACATGCACAGCTTTGGAAAAAGCTCATAGAGGAGTACAGGCATGGTTTTGCAAAAAATTTATATTGTCGAAATATAACTGATTTAATGTAGCTTTTCGCACTTATTTTGGACATGCTGTTTATTTTACTTTCAAATCGAGTTATAACGATCGATGAAAAGTGCAAAATGTGAACACAAATTTTAATGATGCTATACGGTTTTGCTATACTGACATATAAGTAAATTCAATATTCTTCATGGCAAAAGAAGCTTGTCTAGAACCTATCCGTGTTGTTTTCAGTATATATATGGAGGTTATAAATGTAGAAAAAGAATCTCTATAGCATGTGCTTCTGGTAATTCGATATCTTTGGAAAATATCCCTTCCTGAAGTTTATATATGTATATCGAATGCTAATGATGGTAGACTCGACTGTAAAATTATTTTATCTTTTAATTTATTGAAAGTTTCTTTTTTATAGGTAGTTCAATGCGTCCCATTCAACAATACCAAAAGTTCAACAAAAAAAAGCTTTACCCAAATTTCGATCTATCAATACGTTACTTATTTCAAAAAAAGATTTGATATAAACTTTTGTATATCATAATTTTATCGATACATGATATTGAGCTAATAAATCAGTGATAAAGTTAACTTGATTATATTACTTTACTTTACTTTTTTAAAGTATAATAAAGATGAAGTGCCATCTCTAGGTCTGTACTTCTATCGGTCCGGTCTGGCGATGAACTGAAATAGATTTTAAACAATGTAAATTTCTCAAAACATGCTATTTATCATATCTCAAATTGTTAAATACATTAAGAATATGATGAAGAATTTTATTAAATGAGACATTCAATGGTAATAAACTAACAAGAAGTAAAATTAATTTAGTGGGTGTTATAAGTCTCGCAGTACTTTTTGTGTTGGGTCATGCATTTAGATTACACGACCTTAATTTAATTTGATTAAATATCCCTGTAGCGGAGATCGAGTACTATCTGTATATATCTGTTTCATATAACAAATTCTTCAATATAAATAGAATAGGCAAAGTAAATTTCAGCGCTACGAAAAAATGACACAAAAAAAGACAAACATGATACTGTTACTACATGCACAGTCAACTACGAAATAAGCGAAATATTGAGAAACTTTTTATTTTATCATACTTTTAGAGCTTTTCTTTTGATCATTTTTATAAAAAAATACGTTCAATTTCATGCAGAAGACATGTTTATCATCGAAATATTAAACATTCTGTTCCAAAATGTTAGTAGCATAAATTGTTTTGCTGTACCTCTGCGGAAACAAATGATGAACCTTTAGTGCGTTTTTTTTCAAAAGATGTGTTGTGAAAAGTACTGCAAAACTTGTTGAAACAAATTTTTGGATTTACCTATACTAATGATTCGTTTCGCACTCGAAATAAAATTAAGTACATAATAGTCCTACTTTCCACTTAATAAAAATGATCGACAGACTTTCATATTTTGCATATATCTCAACTCGAGAAAGAGATAGCACCTTCACTTTTCTTTCAGAAGATGCAGGCTCAAAAGCTTTACAAAAGTTGTGTAAAAAAGTTCCCATTGCGAACAAAAAGTCTTCCAAACATTTTAATTATCACTTTGTTTCTTTTTGTCATTTTTTTCATAGGATTGAAGTTTGCTTTGCCTGTTGTACTTTATATTCAAGAGCTTTTCGTATGGAACAGATGTATACAGATATTACTCGATCTCCACTACACGAATATATAATCAAATTAGATGAAGGTTGTGTAGCCTAAACACACGACTAGAAACAAAAAAAGCGGTGCGAGACTTATGACGTCCACTGTATTTTAAGAGACAATTGAAAAAAATGAAAAACAAAGATTAGATGTATGTAGTGGTGCTGTTCGTTTAATGTATTAACCAATTAAATATCAATATATTGTATTTATTTTATATATAACACATGTTAATTATGTCAGTAACTAGCGACATAAATGTTTCTGATAGAAATAATAACCATGAACTTCGGACCTGGCGGCTCGACTAAATTGTCGGACTGGCCTGGCTCGATTAAAAATATTTCTCGGTTCAGGCCGAATTGAGTCGGTCTAGACCGGACGGTCCGTTTCGGGGCCTAATAGGCCATCACTACCTATTATATGAAGGTGCTCTTATGTGCACATGCGATTTATATAAGAATACCCATAAGCCGGCAGACGGATACAACGCCGTCAACGCTTCCAATAGCAATGCCAAATGTTTTTGGTGGGTCGATAGAGGTATTGTACAAAGAAAAATCAAACTTGACAATTTCGAAAACTTTTTAATAGATTCGTCTTCCTCGCTCGAAAATTTATTGTTCAAAATTTACATATCACCGCTATTATCTAAAAGAAGCCTTGCGGCGACGAAAAAAGCTAGAAGGTCAAATTTTGAGCGTTCAATTTTAAGTTCTTCATTTTTTGTGAGAGAAGGCTTTTTTCGAAATATGAGTGTCAAAATAAAGTTTAGTCGACATGTGATGGAGTCCAGGAGTCCGAAGCTGCCATTAGTTTTTCATATTTGATTTTTCTCTGCAAACTGTCAATATCAATACTAACAATACTATTTCGTACTGGTATTAGAAGTATTAGTAATGTTACATGCTTCTGACCTATGATATCCTTATATAATAGAACTTGAGGACTAAAGGTACCTCCATATAGTAGGAGATGAGAATCTAACGATATTTTTGTATAGGAGGAGATGAGGATCTATGGGTATGCTTAAATGATAGGACGTGAGAGTCTAAGGGCAGCCTCATATAATAGGGGATGAATACCCAAAAGTATCTTCAAATCATAGGACATGAGGACCTAAAGATATCTTTGTATAATACGAGATGAAAACCCAAGGGTACATTGAAATAGTAGGACATGAAATTTCAAGAAAATGTTTAAATAGTAGAACATAAGGGTCTGCGTGTGTCTTTATATAATAGAACGTGAGAATCCAAGGACATCTTCATATGATAGGAGCTGAGAACCTAAGAGTATCTCCGTAGAATAGGAGACGAGGACCCGAGAGTATCTTCCGATAATAGGAGATGAATATCCAGTACTATTTACATATAAAAGAAATTGAGGGCCTATCGTTATCTCCAAAGGTTAGGAGATGGGGAACTAGGATGTGTTCATATAATAGGACATGAAGATGCAAGGGTATCTCCGCTCACAATCATGAGTGCTCATATGAGCGTGAGCTGTACACCCCTATACATAGTCTTTGATAATAATAAATTGATATCTCTAGCCAGTTTTATCAGTTATATTTACTCCACTTGTACACTGCCGGCCAAAAGCCTCTTACTTCTCTGAACTACAGTTATTTGAAGAGCTACATAATTGAAATTTTGTATGCATATACTTCATGGCAAACGCTAATTGTAAGTACCACTCTCGCCAAAATTACTCTAGTTAGAATCGAGTTATATTGGGTAGCAGCCATAATCCTTCACTGTGAAAAAGAACTGTAGAATAATCAACCATTGCATGGTAAAAAACGCATCAAAAAACCCTTCGAGGGTATATAACTCCTATTCAAATATTCATTAAACAACGTTTCCATCAAAAAAGATTTGCTAATCTACGTTTAACAGAAGATTGTTCTACGGTTACGATAAAAGGGTTTATTATTCTAAGATCGTAGAGAAAGAGTTTATCATTATACGCCAAGAATAGATTATCCTATGCAAAAGCATTGATTATTCTGCGAACCAGGATAGATTCCCACACTGTAAGAAAAAAACAGCCGAGTAATCAACCGTTGTACTTAAAAATATTTCATATAAACCGTTCAACGGTTGGTTACGTATCCGAGGGCATACCAGGATTTATTTTTTTGTTATTTATTTTTCCTGTACGATTTATCAGCATTTCTTTATTTCATGCAGATTTACTCGAATTTATTAACAGTATCAAGATTTTCGTTATCCCTAACTCAACTGTTGACCCTCTCACCATTCTAAGCAACACCTTGGCCAAAATACAAGGTACAGAAATTTTAACAGATAATGAAAATTTAAGTAGAAGATAATGTGATTATTTTTTACAAACATCTATAACTTTGGTGCAAATAAATTTGATGATCAAAATATAAAAATGTGACATTCTTTGCATGACATCTTGAATGAACAATGCTTACTAAAGATTATTTTGCAACTGCTTGACAGTACATTGTGTCGATTATTTGAGGCAAACATGATGCTGATTCAACGATATTCAAAAGAGCGCTAATTTCAAACGTTTTTGAGTGGAACATTAATCTCTAATTTGATTCCTCCCTCTGGAAGCATATATCTAATTAATTTCATATTCATATTCAGCATTAAATCGTACATCATAAACATTATTTCAGAAGTATGTAGAATTATTCATGGCTGAATCTTCAAGGTCATTTTTCAAACAAATGTATTTTTGGTACGATCTTATAGATCTTTTTCCAAGATCTAATTATAGATCCTTATAAAAGATCATCACATTATCTTCTATCTAAGTTTCAATATATGTCAACATTTCTATACTTCGCATCTTGACCATAATCTTGTTTACAAAATATTCGACTCGAGCTACTATTTGTACTTAATTAAAGGATGTAGAAAGAAGTAGAATATACAGGGCTGCTACACGTACCCCCATTTTGAGATACAATACCCCATTAGGTTTCTAAGTCTGCACTATGATAAATTGATCTTCTTATAAGAGTACGTTATGTTCTCCAGTAAACTTTTTGCCATTTTTATAGGGACATCTATAATGGAATCTATTGGGAGAGAACTGATCAATAAATATTAGCATTCATTCGATTTATTTAGTCTCATCTGGAGCTATTGGGTATTCGATTCTTATTTTCATTCTAGATCTAAGATAAAATTTAATAAATCTTTTCTTTTTCTCATCATTTTATTATTATTTCTATCGTATTTGATTAGTACATATTATGTCAAAAATTAATTTAGATGTAAATTTTTGCTTAATGAATATGATAATATTGTTTATATGGAATTGAACGAGAACAATGAAATACAAACTTCAGGAGAACCAGAAACAGAAATAATAACAATAATTAACAAAAATTTTCTAGTTCTTTAGAAAAATCAACTATAAATAAAAAACAAAAAAAATGTTCATTCATCATCAAAATCAAAAAGACGCTATACATTTAACAAGAATTGGCTAAAGATCCAAAATATTCAACATTTCTAAGAGAATGTCAAACTAATTATTATTTTGCACATTGTTCTATTTGCAAGTCTAATTTTTCTGTTTCAATTAAAGGCGTTTATCTGATTAATCGATATGCTGAACAAGTTCGTCATAAACAATTACTTGAAACTCAAGCTAGAGAGAAATGTAAAGTTTAATATTCATACACGATAATGTTTCATTTTTTGATTTATTTTGTCTTAGCATGATCAATTCGAGATTTTGTTCCACCATCAAATGTATTAAATAAATTAACTGGTGCTGGACTTATAAAGGAAGCTTCCCAGGTGCCAGAGCATTTCCGAGTTGGAACTTTGTGCATCTTGTAGATCTTAATGAACTATGTTTACCATAAAATTAGGGGTAACACATTTGCTTTACTTTTTCTTTAGGTAAATAAGGTAAAGTAAATAAAGATTTTATTTATCTTACCCAATATACCCTACACCTCTCTGAGCGCCATCTAAGGATAGCACCTATAACTTTTTAATGCCTACCAAAGGCGGTCTCTGTAATCCATTATAATCTATCTAGAGGTAGTACGTGTAACTACAGGGTGTCTCAGAAGTTCGGCGGAAAAGTTAATCAAGGTATCTCTTGTACAACTTAAGCGATTTATTTGATTTTTTTAATAGTATGCTAGTATGTTCTTTAAAGTTTTATTTCATTTAATTTATTTCACAACAAATATTCAAAATGGTTACTATGAACTTAAATACATAAATCTATCGTTTTCGAAATGATTAAAAAATAATCTAGGAAGTTTATTGTCGAATTAATTTCTTTTCGTTAGTGCTTCTTATATTGAATTCAATCAAATCTTTATGTACATCTTACACGCAGAGATCTTTACTTTCTATTTATCGATAAATCATTTAAATGAAAAATGACTGCCTGAAAAAAGAGCTCTCGTTGTTGCGGATATTTTGTAACGTGCGCGTTAAAGTGATATAATTTAAATTCGATCTTTTGAATCTTCTTTATGAAGTTAGAGGATAAATTACATCCTGTATCGGTTCGTTAGGTGATATTCAGTGGTAATTCAGCTCCCTATTATTCATGGAATGAAGCAGATTGTTGCAGCAATCTGAACATTCGACAGTGGTACATTTTTACGGTTATCATAAACTTCGCCGTTTTTCTCTTCTGTAAGTTTTGAAGGCCTTTTAGATTGTTGTCTATTTACTATTATACTAATCTCGCAAAAGTTTTGAAAAGCATCAATATTACAGTGTATATCTGAATTTTTTATGCCAAATTCGATTTGCGTTTTTCCTTTTACTACGATCAGTGACTCAAATTTGGCCACTAATAAAACTATTGTACTTCTAGTGTCTATAGACATAAACATTTATCTGAAAATATACGAAACAAAACTTTACAGAACACACTAATATATTATAAAAAAGATCAATTAAATCACTTAAGTTATATACGAAATATTTGAATTAAGTTTTCCGCTGGACTTTTGAGATTTCCTGTATTCAAGGTCTGTCTTTAGGGATGCAACAATTCCTATCCGAACCAATTCCAACAATTGGAATTGGCTCGAAATTCATGTGACATAAGGTATCCAGAAGTTCTCAAAAGCTATAATATTAGGGTACATGTAGGTTCTCATGTCCTAAATATTTGGGATACCATCAGGGCCTTAAGTACTATATAAGGTGGTGTCTTTCGGTACTTAAGTCTTATATTAAAGAGGTACCTTTCCTATGGGGGTATTCATAAGTCCTCATGGCCTATCCTTGGGGCTATTCATACGTTCTCAAGAACTATACGATGAGGAAACCCATAAATTCCCAAGAGCTACTTAGGCCATTCCAAAAGTAGTGGCGGAGGTGCCTTATTTCGCCAAGCAGAGGTGTAAAAAAGTTTCTTTTTTGTGTAACTCCAGCTGGTAACAACAGTGCATATTACCATTCGTGTGTGTTTTCTTTGTTCTTCCATCATCTAATAGCTTTTAATAAAAAAACAAAATACATCACAAGATGCAGCGTGAAAAGCTCTATAATTTACATACGATCACCTTTTTTTATACTTCCACTTTTTCTTTTCAAAACGGACAAAACTTTGAGCGATCAAGTTTTGGCTGTGCAAAAATTGATAGCACAGCATTTTGCGTATTTTAAAAACCATCACAACAAGGTTTACTGTGCAAATAGTAGAGCTTTTCACGCTGCATCTTGTAGTACATCCCGCTTTTTATCAAACGTATCGGACAGTAAAAAAATGAAAGAAGAAAGAAAATTTCTCTGTTTTGCATAGAAAAAAATGATTTTCTTTGCATCGGTGAAAACTGATCGCACAGAATTTTGAATTTTTGAAAGCAATAAATGCACAATTGAAATAAACTGTTCCTTGTAAATTGTAGAACTTTCCGCACTGCCTCTTGTGATATATTTTGTTTTTTGATAAAATCTATAAGATGATGAAAACACGCACGAGTTATAATATGCACTGTTGTTACCAGCTGGAGTTACACAAAAAAAAGTTCTTATCGAAATTTTATTAGTATAATATCACTTGAATGGTGATCAAATAACATAAAAAAATAGAGCGAAAGGCGCTCTATCTATTGGTAAAAAAAGAAACTTTTTTACACCTCTGCTTGACGAAATAAGGTACCTCCGCCACTACTTTTGGAATACCCTAAGTATATTATACTAGTAATTATAAGTCTTCATGGCCTGTCATTTAGGATATCCACAAGTTCTCAAGGGCTGTCCTACGGGAATATCTATAAATAGGTGCGTGAGAGGTTCAGGTCAGTTCGTTAGGCAGAATCTCATCAGCCAGCTGTCTTTCAAATGAATTAGAGCTACCTACTAGCTCTTTGATTGAGCTGTTGCTCACCGAATATCTAACCGATCTTTGATTAAAGAGGAACTAGAAATTGGCCTAACTTGTCAAACATAATCCTATGGACATAATATTATCAATAAAGTAAAAGCATTCCATTACATGAGCCAGTTACTTTGAGTTCAGAAAAGCAGTCCATGTTAATTTTAAAAAGGGTTGTCAGAGCAGTCCCTTTGGAACTGAAATTCGGAACTCACATACCTTGCCCAGTAATATTATAAACTACGTAGAGTGAGTAATCTCTAATCAAACAGCTGATGTTTTATTTATTTCTTTATTCAAAATAAAAAAGCTGTTAGAGCAATTCGTACGGGATTAAAATGTGAAACGCGACATACCGATTGTTGCTAATGCCCTGAAACCCAGTCTTGTTATATATACCTGGGTATGTTTCCACACTGTACCTTACTTTAGACCATAGCACTTCAACAAGGTGATACTACATAGATATTTTAGCTCGATTAGAGTTATACGTGACCTCTGATAGTACCCTTAAGCCATTTGTCACAGTATGTGATAGTCTCTAGATTGCGTATTTCACCATCTGTGATGGCTTCGAGAGCCTGCCTGACAGTCTGTAATGGATAATTAATTAATTACTTAAGATGTTGGGTACGGTCTGTGGTGGGGACTCTAAATTTCTACTCTTATACACTTCAATGCTCTCCTTCAGATCGTGCTTCACAAAAATTTTTAAAACTCTTGTACTAGAGCGCTTTACTTGTTGCTTTGTTGTTATTCATGCATTATTTATTTTCTCGATATTTAATTTTCTTGTTCAAGTATTACTGTATTTGTCTAATTATTGGTTTAAATAACAATTAATCTTATTTTACGTAGTCATTTAACCCTACAACAAACCTCAACACACTATTATGTAGCTTGATAAACTAGGAAGAACCATATTAATTATTCTCGAATGTTAAAACTTTATTAATTCATTTTTCTCTATTACTCCTATTTTGACTCTTATGTATCAACAACATGATCGTCTTGTTGACTGATATCTGTAATAAAGTCATTTCGCTGCATCAAATTTCAGAAGCCGCAGTATGCAGACTATCTAGATTTTTCATGGGAAATCTTATATTTCTAGAACGCTTTAGAAGAGCCTAGCAAATTTTAGAAAAGGCTCAACGCTGTTGCAGCTGAGACATCTTTTCTCGTTGCTATGGAAGGCTGTTCAGTCTATTAAATTTGGTCTTTTCATCCTTCCCATTGCTATGAATGTTCCTTCGGCCTATTAAACTTACCCTCCTCCCTTGACCCTCTCTTCTCTTCATTGCTATGAAAGCCTGCCCAATCTATTACATTTGTTCTCTTCTCTGCCCTCTACCCATTGCTATGAAAGTCTATCGAGAATATCAATTTTACTCTTTCCCCCATTTCTATAGAATCCCGTCCAGCCTATTAAATTGTTCTTGCCTTCTTCCGCATTGCTATGAAAGTCTATCTGGTCTATTAAATTTATTCTCTCAACTCTGCTCTCCAGTTCCTATGAAAATGTACTCGGTAATCTTTGACCCAATCGTTAAGGTATCTAATAGCATTGTTTGTAATAGGAGTTGCGCGAGGAGCCGAAAATCCTCGACTTATAACTTGCACTCACTATTTTCTTCGAAAATATACGTCAGTTTCGCAAAAGATGAATTGATAAAGTTCTAACTTTCGAGAATAATTAGTGTAGTACTTCTTAGTCGATCAAGCTACATAATAGTGTGTTGAGATTTGTTGTAGGGTTAAATGGCTACGTAAAATAAGATTAATTGTTATTTAAACCAATAATTAGACAATTACAGTAATACTTGAACAAGAAAATTAAATATCGAAAAAATAAATAATGAGTGAATAACAATAAAGCAACAAGAAAAGCGCTCTAGTACAAGAGTTTTAAAAATTTTCTATTTTCAATAGAGGAGTAAACAAGACATCAGTTGTCTGATCAGCAATTATTCTTACAGCACAATTGTCGTTGATTAAAGATTATTTACTATAGGTAGTCTATAATAGCACAGGACAATGCATGTGAGTTCCACATTTCAGTCTCAAATTATCTGCGCTGACAAGCTTTTCGTCTAAAATATGAGTGAATTCCAGGAAAGAAAACTTAAGTGTACCATTCTTATGTGATCCTTCAAATCCGCATCATGTGGTACATTCAATTCCAGTTAATGGACGACGTACGAGTGGCTTCCTTATCATCTTTATACACCCTGTACCTAAAGGTCCTTGAAAATCTATGACACATGGTACTAGATAATTAGAGGTGACACTTTAACATTACTTTAAACTCTAAACTTAACCTTCAAATAAAACACTTGAACACTTTAACTTTTATAAAAACTTAAAGTTAAAGTGCTTGTGCCATGGAAAAGAAATCGCCATGCCCAGTACTTAGGTTCTTATCTAGCTGCCCTAGAAGGAGTACTTGGGTCGTTGTATGTAGGGTTGTAATGATATCAATATCCTCAATACCAATGTCAATTGTTATTGACCACCATTGGTATCGATATTGGCATTAATGTATGGGGACTGATGGTTCCTCACATCAAACATCAATATTGTGAAAAACTGACAACAGATTCGAATTCCTTGATTTCAAAAATCTTTTATCAAATCTATAGAAAAATCATTATTTTCGAAAAATAACTTTATTTTAACGAAAAGAACCATATTCGAAAATTTTGAGAAATCAATCATGAATTCTTGACTCTTTCATCAGGAATATGTTATTTTACGAAAACGACGATTTCTAATAAAGCTTGATCAAAAACTTTTGGGATCGAAGAACCTGAATCCGTTGCCGATTTTTCAAAATGTTGATGCTTGGCGCGAGGAACTAGCAGACCTCCTCTTTTCCCTCATACATCAATACCAATATCAACATTAATATCGATAAATACCACTTGCTATTGGTAGTGTCACATCCCTACATATGAGGACCCAGATATCCTCCTATGATAGCCATATAAGGGTCCAAGAAATATCAAGAAGACAATGTCGGTCAATAGGATCATACTTGTCTTGAGCAATTTTCTCGAAATTTGGCCTTACAAAATCTTTTTTTATATCAACAGATGCAGAATTTCAAGCTCTATAAAATGCTCTTCTTTATAATGTATGGTCTATTATTCTAATTGAATAATTTGAGATATTTTCCTTGATACGAAAGACACCAAAAATCGATAACTAGCCATCTTTTGTAGACAGTTTTTAAAACAGTAAAATTTGTCTATAAATTAAGTTTAATGTTTCAAAAACAAATAAGTTTCTGTATTTTTGCGTGGTGTGTTTCAATAGCGTAGACAAAATGACTGGACAAATACAGCTGATATTTTATTCCAATAAACTGTTGAGCAAGTGATGTTTTCGTAGCATCTAGTATTTTTACTGCTACAAAAAATGAACAAATGTTTATTTTAAAAAGAACATATCAATAAAATCTATAAAAAATTCTTTATCTGTTAGTATCAGAACGAAACTTCCTGGTACAGACTATCTTAAGAAACAACCTATCAAAAGTCGCGCCATTTTCTTTGCGCAACCCGTTATATATTCTACAAGCAAGTGAAATGCTCTATCACTCTGTACTTTTACCAATCTTTACATGAAAATATCTGATGACAAATATTTCGAATATTTTTAATGTACGGACGCATTACATTTGTAAGTCGGGTGTTGTTAAAAATTCAGCCGATATTTCTGTGCAAAATGATTCGTCTAACACCACATACTCTCAATAGCATTAAGATCCGAGCTAGCAGGTGGATGATTATCCGTACACCTTACTTGATCACTTAACAACCATTTATGGGATGCTGTATGCATTCATCAATAGTAATCGAGGTGAGGGCGACAGAGTGAGTGCACATTAACAATACTCGAAATATTTGTCATCAGATATTTTCAAGTAAAGGTTGGTAAAAGTGCAGAGTGATAGAGCATTTCACCCGCTTGTAGAATATATACTTACTTTTGTAATATATTGTTCTTATATTTACTACATATTCGAAAAAAAATGAATGGAAAGGAATAAAAAATGAATTTTCGAGAAATCTGGAAATGAGAGTGCCTTTAATGTGCTTGAATTTATTTTTAGTGAAGACATACAACTCAAAATGTTTATGTATAAAGTTGTAGAGTATTCTCCCGACTATCCGAATATATATAGTTACTTTTCTTAAAATGTTCATTTATAATAATGATCTGTTAAAAATACTGTGTGCGACTACTTTTGGCAGGGGGAATATATAGTCAAGTTATAAGGAAAAACTAAAGATAGTGGGAAACAAATATAAGGGTGAGGGAAAATACCTGAACAAGATCAGGAGAAGGGTAATATCCAAATAACAGAAAGAAAAGATATATATGTATATCGTATTTGTTATCTCGATGACAATAGAATAAAGGAAACGAAGAAATATGCAACATAAGTGAATTACGCAAAAACAACTCTCAACGGATAGGCCATGATGACTTACGGGTATCTCTATAATATAGTCTTTGAGTGCTTATGAATACCACCATAATATAAGATATGAGAACCTAAAAATATTTCTATAATATAGCTCTTGAGGACCGACGGGTACATCCATAATATAGCCCTTAAGCATCTAAAATTACCACTTAAAATAGAACTTGAGGACCTAAAAGTACCATATTCATATGAGACTTAAAGACCTAAGAATATCCTTACAATATAGGATATGAGGACCTCGAGGTATCTCTATAGGATAGCTTTTGAGAACTTATGGATACTGTATCAGATAGACCGAGGATTTACATGTATCCCATATCAGATCAAGTCAAACCAACTCCAACAATCTTAAGCCAACAATTGGAATTGGAATTAGTGCGTCCCTAGATAGAGCTTAGAGTACTATAAATATAATCTTTGAGGTAGGCTTCAGAGAGTTATTAAGTCTATTCCTGGACAGGTCTTAGACAACTGTATGTGCTACTTCAATAGAGGTTTTACAGAGTTATAGGATAGCTCACACGAGATCAGCTGGTCACCAGTTGTAAACTCACAAGAGCTGGACCTTGCATACCTAGTTATTATTGAATAAAAGATATTATATTTAGTTCGTAAAAGTAAATAAGAAATAAAATATTTACTTTATAAAAGTAAATAGTAAATATTTTATTTACTATTTACTAGTAAAGTAAAAGTAAAATGCCACCCTTAATTTCAACACAGCTATTTGTATATTAGAAACTTTATTTTAGAATCAGATTTAAGGGGGGCCCCCCCCCTCCGAAATGATTTCCCACTTAGAATGGGTCTTTTGAGCTGAAATTTTCAGGGATGAGTAATCCTGGTGAGATACGTTTCTGGTAAAAATTTCAGCCCGATTAGTCGTACTAGACCGGAGTTCCAGCTGCATCATAGGTCATTTTTGGCCTTCAGGAAAATCGACATCACTCCGTTGTAATACAATGTAGGAGGCTCAGGGTTGTCTCAAATTAAAGCTAATGTCAGCATGCAACTTTTCATCAGACAGAATTTTTAAATTGTGTATTATTGATTTCTTATTAATGTTTTGGTGCACATGCCTTAAAATAATCATAAAAAACGGTAATTCGACGACAGTAAAACCAACTTTTCTCAGCCCAGGAGTCGAATTTAAAAAAACTGGTTGATGAAAAGTTTACTCTGGTCGAGACCTTTAAAATAAAAAAAAATATTGGGTATAGCTCAAGATATGAAGGAGTGATTCCAATTTTCTTGATTGAAAACTACGTTTTTAGAAAAACACAAAGGAAGTTTTAGAAATGGATTTTTACAGCCAAATCCCAAAAAAACATGTTTACATGGTATATTTTCAATAAATGTCAATGGACTTTTTTAAAGCGCGTACCAGGTGAATAAGCTAATGCTATCTATCATACTTAATATAAAAAAATGTTATTTGCAATGCGGTTATATGGAACAATAAGCAGTTTTTCGAAAACTGAAAACCATAAAAATTTCTAGGAAAACAGGGTAGTAAGGTGGAATTTTTTTACGATAAGTCTTTGGAAACCTAGTGATTTTTCAAAAACCCATACATATTCTGAAAGAGGAAATTTCGGCGCATCTTTCTATACTAAAAACTCAATATTGATTTATTTTCGAAAAAAGCCATTTTTCTAAGGGGGGGGGGGCCTTAACGTACGTAAGAAGAAAAGAAACACCAATTTTACCCGATTCAGCTATGTGTGATATACCCTCATCTTATTAAACAAGTTTTAACGATGAATTATTTCTTATACATGATATTATAATTCGTAGACAAATACGAATGCTTATGTTTTGTACAAAAACAAAATTAGAATTGCTATTTGATAGCCCGCTGGTAATGATAGATGGCACTTTCTGAGCTATTCCACCATTCTTCGATCAGATATATTCAATTCATGTTGTAAAATTTGATGCTAGTAATGAATATATTTTCTTCGATTTACTATATTTTTATTTTATTATAGGTTTTCTATGTGTGTTCAGCATTTTACCCAATCGAAAAAATATAGTTATCTGAAAATGTTTAAACAATTAAAAAATTTAGCTTCACAAATGAGTCGAACATTTCAACCTACTCGTCTTGTAACTGATTTTGAACCTACCATCATCAAAGCAATCTCAACTGAAGTAACTATTAATTAATAAATAAAATGTAAATGTTTTTTTCTGTTTAGTTTCCCGGTGCACTTCACAGTGCGTGTTTTTTCCATATAACTCAGACAGTTCACAGACGTGTACAAAACTTGGGTTTATCCACAAACTATATGGAAGATATCGATATTCGAACCTGTGTTCGAAAATGAATGTACTGACTATTGTCGAATGGACAGATGTCGAAAAGTCACAAGCTAGTGTAAGGTAAAATCTTAGTAGGCTTGGTATTGTAAGAACGTTCGAAAGGAAATTAGTAGTGTCAAACTCGAAAACTGAACTTAAGTACTCAAGTTCCCAGTTCTTCTCCTTACTCTGGTCTCCCCTCACTATGGTCTCTTTCTCTCATCCTCATTCTCGTCTCCCCTCGTCCTCACTATGGTCTCTCACCCTCACCTTCGCCTCCCTTCCTCACTTTTGTTTCTCTTCCTCACCCTCACTCTGGTCTCTCCCTTTCACCAGCATGTTTCTGATAACAGTAACAAGAATAATGTTTTATCCCTATGGTCTTTAAAACTTTTCGACATTTTTGGTTTTCGACATTTTTACTTTCGACAATAATCCAACATACCTTCAAAAATTGATGGCATTGGCATTATTGCCACTGGACAAAGTCCAAATAGCATTTGATGTATTACATTCCAGTTTATTAGAAAATACTATGCAAAAGTTGCACCAACTGTTTGTATATTATGATAATTATGGATGAGAACTGTGCCATTAGAACTATGGAATGCTCATGGTCAAACTCATCGCACTAATAATATCTGTGAAGGTAACTCTCTTCGTTGAAACTATTCTGTTATTCATACAAATATGTTCATAGGTTTTCATAATCCTTTAAATCAACGTATTCAAAGATCACATCCAAATATTTGTTTTTTTATCAAATGTCTCCAAGGTGAAGAAGCTCGATTTAAACACCTGCTATTATAAATAAATGCTGGTGCTCAAAGTCGATCAAAAACAACAGCGTATTAATACATTAAATGATCATTACGCAAGTAATGAAATTGATCTTGAAGAATACTTAGATGGATTAGCATTAGCGGTAGCAAAGCAAACCAAATAAAATTAACTAATAGTTGATATGTAATATGACTTTTTCATTTTCTTTTCTCTTATCTGTGATGTTATTTATTTTTAACTTATCAAAAAGAACTTGTCTTTGTTCTATAAATTAATAAACTTATCTATAACCGAATGAACTCAATTACTATATACTAACATTGTCGACATTTTTCTCTCAGCTTAAGTATGATTCGATGTTTTCATCATTCGATATTTTTTTTTCTATGTTTTTTGTTTCTGCGTTTCTTGTTTCGACCTTTTCTATACATATCATATTGGCTAACGACAAAGCTTGGATGAGGAAATGTTATGGATAAGATTCGAATAAAAATGCGCCAGCAAACAGCATTAGCGAACTCGTTTAAGTTCAGTGGTACCTTCTCAAATCATTTGAGAAGAGTCCTATTCTCTACCTTCATTCTACCACACTTCACCTGGCTTTCTGCACTCTATCCGTTATTTACAGACACACAACAAAGATTTCTTGATCATCAATACTATATTTTGTTGAAGCGATTACACCGGTGTCAGTGTTGGGAAAATTTCATCTTCTCTTCAATGTATAACAAAAAGTCACTAGAGGACCTGTGCTATAATTACTGGGTGAAGTACTTGGATGCATTAAGTGAAACTAGCGATGGGTTCGTGCTTAGCGAACAAGCAGAGTTAGATGCACATAGATCGAGTTGGCAGGGAGGAGTAGAACGCATACGCTGTCTCCCCAGATCGAAAAGATTTGTGCTACATATGGATGTACTAAGAAAAGCTCTGGCCTGGATGACGTCGCATGGCTCCTCAGACTCAGTCGCCGAGTTGAACGAAGAAGAATTCTTGTGTTTTGCTCAATTTTCTGAGAGTTTTTGATACTCTTCTCTGAAAGTTTTTGAGTGATAGATATACTTTTTTGTTTCTCTTTCGGTTTCTTTTTACCTCTTGTTCTGCTTTTCTCATGTGTAATACGAAAGACAAAACGTAAAAGAAAATATTCGAGAGTTAAAAGTCGAAAGGAATGAAGAATAAAACAGAACGAGTCGGAACAACTGAATAAGATAAATGAATAATCAGATAAAAATAAAAAGGATCAGCCGCATACATAAATAACTTCTGCATTAGAAGACCCTGTGCACGAATACAGAACATTCCTTCAAATACTGCATCTTCTGTCTCTTCTTTTCTTTTTTGTTATTTCGTTTAATCCATCTTACTTCTAACAATGTAGCAAAATTAGTGGTGTTTACTTGTTATTACTTATATTGGCATCTATATTTTGTGGTTAACTCAACATGCATTCGGTTCGTCCAATTGTTTTCTTCTTCAATTTCTATTGAATGAATGAATCAGATTATATTAATCCTTCAGCTAATGAATTAGTTGATATCGAAGTTGCACTACACTATGCACTAAATGAACAGGAGAAATTCAACGATTCGAACAAGGACGAAAATGCACAGAGGAAATTGAATAAGAATTAAGGTTTGATAAACACAATAATTAACCACAACAATAAACTGAAACGTATCGAAAACAAGTTTAAATTTATGATTAACAACTTCACAAATTCGAGACATGTCTAGGAGACTGTTGATAGAAATCGTAAAATAGAAAAATACATATTTGATTCTACCCAACTGCACAGATCGTGAAGAGACCTTGTGCTTTTTACCATTATGTTTTGCTTAAGCGCATTTGTCACTACCATCCACCTCGTAAATTTCTAGATCTATGGTATGCATCGTATATGAAGAAAAAAGCCTTTTGATGGTTCTAGTAACGTATCGATTGTCAACGAACAATAATCGAAAAAAATAGAATACCTGAAAAAGACCTTATTGGAACCCAAATGTGTGGTGGAACAAAAGCAGGGATTTACCAAGTATATCGATTTAGTGCACTGCAGTCATAATATAGTTAATAGAAATAAATGTAGTACAACTGATCCAGCTCTTGATTAAGTATGAGGCATTGGGTTTTCTTCTTTTTTCTTCTCGTTCTTTCTTTACGCGCTCCACCCTGGTTTCTAAGCGTTTCAATATCATGCTCCATTTCGTTACAGGCATGCTTTTCCTTTCCTTTATTTTTTCTTTATTGTTGGTTCTTGCGTTTTTTTCCCTTATTTTCTTTTAAATTTTTGCTTCTGTTTCTAATCAATACTTAAGTGTATCTGTGAAATAAACTGTCCCATTAAGACCGACAGGGTCATTGGGAAAAGATTTGTTAATAAAAAAAGCTCTCAATTTCCTTCTTGATCTATTGAGAAAAGAACTTCCCAATTTTTCTCCTAAATTTTCACACGAAATCTCCTGGTATACTACTGACTTTTCTCAAAAAGTTCCTGATTTTTAAAATTTGGATTTGGCATCCCTGATCTGAACCAGAGATGAACACAGGAAAGTATGGTGCGATCGTCCTATCCTGCCGCTCTGCAGAATGGGGGTCAACTGCAGAAGAGGGCAGGACAGGACAGAACAAGTTGTCCTGAGCTCATCTCTATTTGATACTCAATATAAATGGCTGAAGCGTTTAGTACATACTTCACTTAATCAAAAATCAAAGAAAATGTCGTGTTGTTCTGCTTAGTATCCTGTCCTGTCCTATCCTGCAGCACAAAACAAGAGAGTAAGCCATTTTTCGCTCTGTTCTGCCGCTCAGTAGGACAGGACAGAACAGAAAAACTTGTCCTATGCTCATCTGTGATCTGAACGAATCAAATAAGTATAAGATCTTTATGAAAGTATTTCTAGGATTGTAAATACCAGTAATCGAATAAAATCTAAACTTGTAGAATCTTTCTCAATCGCATAACTTTAGAGTCTCATAAAATCGATGTATAATAACTCACTATGATTTTTAATCAACGCAATCGTCTGAAAATTTTATCATCTTCTTGACCATATTTGATTTAACTTCCGATCCATTATGTTAATTTACAAGTAATTATTATGATTCTTTTTATGTGAAATCTTACTATAAAAAGTTTTGATGAATCAGTCTTAATAGATTTAATATTGGATACATGAATTAGGTCTTTAATCAAGTTCAAAACTTTTCATTTAAGAAAAACTCGTCGTAAAGATGTTGGTGTTAAATCAATTATAGAAAATTGAATGTTTGATTGAACTATTTCATTACCAATGGGCAATATCAATTTTAACTTTTAAACGAAAGTATTCGATGAAAATTGATTATATCGTTAATTTTAATAAAAGCTCGCACTATCTGATCGATCTTTCTCAAAAATCCGATATAAGATGTCCTTGCACGATACTATTTGTCCAGATCCGGAATAGGCATTGATGATGATATTATCTCACATCTCCATTTGCAGGTGTGGACATATTTGAAACTGATTTTCTACCACTAATAGTTGCAATAAATTCTAAATAAACTTTCTCGAGACTCTTAACTATTCGTAACAAACTATAAATCCCTGAAAGAAATTCTTTGAGATCCTCAGTCATGCTGTCAAAATTTACCTGGCTATCGCTGGGCTATATCCTAAATTGAAATCAACGTAGAACTGCTCACGCTCATGAGCGTGAGCTATACTTCGTAATTATGACTAATAAAAAAAACTACTTCCATTTTGATTATTCCAATTTGAACTTTACCTTTTCTCGTTGACCTATTATATAAACTTTCAACAGATAATTTTAGTAAATCATTTCCTTGCTAAGAATGCGACAGTAATTTATCTCTTTTTATCATTTATATGTTTTCTTTTTCTTCTACAATTCTTCGAGTAAACAGGCATTATTTTTGTCAAATGCAAAGACACAATTTTTACGTTGGTTAAAAAAACCATGAATTCATGATTTTGCGTTTCGTGGAATTTGCAAAGTAGTTAAAAATCAAGCACAATCAGTGCAATATCAGTTATCCAAAACTCACCTTTTTCCTCTCCGTATGCGATTCATCCACCCACTCATCAAATAGCTTTTAATACATTAGTTCCATCTTTGTTTCTTCGAGATGATGAGTTCAACTTATTAGCAAGAATCACACTTACCTGTCCTTGCCGGAAAAAACGAACTCGCCAATACAATCTCAAAACAAAACCTATGAATTACTGTAACAACAGGTAGAAAGTAAAGAAATATCGAGCAAACTAACATCATGTTTCATGTGCCGTTCACCTTCAAAATGATCCATCAGCAAGCCTATTTAACAATACACTTACCTGATTCTCATTTTACAAATAGACTATCCAGCCCCCTTGCAAAATAATACAGAACACATTGTTCTCTTCCAAAAAAAGCCCAAAAATATTTCCCATCGAAATAAAAAGATAAAATCCACTCTAACTTGAGCCAGAACCAGGTATACACATCAGATAAACCATTACTGAACTTCACCATACAACATGACTTAAAATAAAGTATACATTACAAACATCCGTCCACACCCATACACAAACCATCGATATGAACCATCCACTATCCAAACCAACGAATTCCATAAACCTATATTCAGTCGCATCGAAATTCCCAAACAATAATAAGATCGACGATAAAGAATTTTATTCGACAAAACCAAAAAATCCAATGATATGCACTGCGAAAATGCAGTTTCCAGAGCATGGACCATGATAAGCCAAAACGCGCCCTTACTTCCTGAAAACAAAGAGAAGACGACTAACACGAATAAACATTAATCATCGATCAAATAAATCGACCCATCAAAATTTAGCCTTTCCACTTCCTCCAAACGGCATCCCATCATTTCTTAAAATTATCACCAGCACTCCACCAAAAAATAATTTTGATTCTAATATAGCCACGCATTTTTAAATGATAGAAAAATGCACTCACTGGCGATACCTAGTGCCGACTTTCTGAAGAAATCTTAAAAGGATGCGACGCCTGACAATACCCAGTGCCGACTTTCTGAAGAAACCTTAATTGGGCTGCGACGCCTGATAATACTCAGTGCCGACTTTCTAAAAAACCCTTAATAAAGATGCGACGCCTGACAATACCCAGTGCCGACTTTCTGAAGAAACCTTAATTGGGTTGCGACGCCTGACAATACCCAGTGCCGACTTTCTTAAAAAACCTTAATGTTATTGCGACGCCTGATAATACTCAGTGCCGAC